>PVJI01027438.1:0-17680 GCA_004026765.1 Micronycteris hirsuta
AGCGAGGGGGAGGGAGATAAAGAAGGAAAAGAAAGCAAAAGAGAAGGAAAAAGAAAGATAAAGAAGAAAATAATTTGAAAATAACCTAAAATAAAAAAAATAATAAAAAATAGGAAAATAAAAGGAAGAGAAAACTAGGAATACCAAATGAAGGGAAGGTAGAAGGAGTTAAAAAATATAGAGGGACAGATAGGAAGGACGGTGGGGATAAACAACCAAAGAAACAGAGAGAAAACAAGAGAAATTAAAAAAAAAAAGACTTTTGTTGGCTGGCTTCAACAGCGTCAGGCTGGGAAGATATCTGACTTCTCCTGCTGTCTTCCTGGGCTGCACTCTCAGCTTCTGTCCCGCCTCCAGCCGAGTTGCAGGGTTTTGTAGCACCTCCTCTGGGTCGCCTGTCTGCCACGCTGAGTCAGAGTTTATGGGGTCTGTGTCTCCTGTCAGTGGGGCTCAGTAACTCCTCTGTTTCTCCCGCACGGAGGGACTCAGCACCGCAGGACTGGGTTGTGTCTCAGGCCCTCCAGGTGTGAGCTTCGCGCCCCTGCATTCGCCATTCGCTTTTGTCTCTGGAATCGGAGCTTGCAAGCCGCAGGCCTGGGCGCCCGGTCGGGTACCTACTCCGTCCGCCCCCAATTAGCTCACTGGGTGCGCGCCCAATCCAGGAGCTCAAAAGTTGGGTTTGCCTTTCAATTCAGACTCCAATTCTTCCTGCTGGGAACACCAGCCTCTGCAAATCAGTCCCCAGGTAAGCACCGACCTCCGGACTGCTGGGGACCAAGGCTCTTCCAACAGACGCGCACGTCTGCCTTCTCTATGAATAATCTATTGGGTACAAATCAGAGTTTGGCTGTTGTCCAAAATAAAATTACACTTGCTCTCATGTTTTGGCTTTGTACTCTCTACCTACCTTCTTCCACTCCTCTCCCCCACACACATTCTCCACAATGGTACTAGGAGCAGTTAGTGTGTAATTATGATCCAGAAATTGAACAGAAACCATTTCATGTTTCTACAAAGAATTCATAATTGAATCTACTTGTTCTTGTATACTTCATAAAGCTGAGTAAACTGATGGTTTTCAGCCAACTTGGCTAAATAAAGTAATCAGCTGTGTTTCTGTTGAACTGAAGTTTTGAGGGTTCCCTCTAAATGGGGGCGGTCTAATAAATTAGAAATGTATTGTTAAGGCTGCCTTTTTTTCTGACATGCAGAAAGTTGCACTGCAAGGATATTTAGAAAGGGATTATCCTACCTTGTAATTTTTGACTGGTAAAGAACAAACAAGTTTGAAGAGTTTCTCTCTGATTTGGGAGAAATTCCTGTGTATTACTATTAATAAGCTCCCCTCTGCCTGAACACACACACATTTCACTTTTTCTTTCACACCATTCATTTAACAGGTATTTACTGGGTGCCTAGTATGTGATAGGTACATACTTTTTTTCATTACTACAGATGCTATTTATTATTCAAATCATATAAATATCTCTATCTTTTAGAACAAAGGAAATATTTATTTATAATGCAGTGGAACTATGTGGAAATTTTGGCCTACCAGGACCAAATATTTATTTCTAGAGATAGGCCTTGAGCTCCTTTGAAAATCAATAGCTATTTCAAGGCTCTGCATTCTGTACCTGACCTCTTTTGCTACAGGAAGTACTGTATTAAATCCAAGCCTATTATCAGAAGTTTAGGAAGAACAATGAGGGTGAAAGACAAGGGATCGTGTTGGGGGCAGCATAAGACAAAGTTAAGAACAAAGGCTAATTATTGGCCTATCAGCAAGACCACTGAGGTGGCTACAGAGCTTAGAGTTCTGAGCTAAGGCACTCAGATTAAGACACAGTTCAAGGTGACTGAGACCTAAATTTGGTTTAAAATGTCATCTGGTTGACAGCCACTAATTTATCCACTGTCAACTTCCTACTACAACCACAAATTGGGGCTGAGAAAAAAAGAAAATCAGAACACAACACAGAAAAGGGGGGCTGTGGATGTTGGAAGCTGGGAGTATGCAAATCAGAAGGGGCACACATGTGATGGCTGGCAAGCATGGCCTCATCAACACTGTTATGTTTATATTGGCCATTTTATTGTCTCCTGCCAACACCTTCTTCACAACCTCACTGTAGGTCTGCTGTATAATTTCTTAGACTCTTGCCTTTTATCCAATGCATGTTGAGAACAAATTTATGGTATTTTAGAAAATCCTTTAAATGTTATTTGTAGGAGAACTGTTCCACTCATCATGGGAAATGTAGCTCAATGTTTCACATTTAAAAGCCCCCAGTGGAATGTGGGTCAGCAAGCAGGCCCCACGTGTGTGAAATGGGCTTTCCTGTGGGTAAATCAGGGTGGCATCTTTCCTAGAGTTAAGCCTAGCTCTTGCTAAAAAACTCTCTCACCTTGGATCAAAAGAATAAAGGCTGATGCATATCTGGCTTCATATCGGGCTTCCGAAGAAGACCAGTGCCAATCCTTTTGAGTTCAGCCCAAATCCGTTGTCTTTCCATTTACATACATCTCCTTTGAAGTGCCTTCCTGACTATCTATCACCTAATGTGAACCTATGTTTAGTAAATGAAGACCACGCTGATGTAATGTACCCAAGAAAAACAATAAAAGCCTGTCAAGGCAGGGGTCGGGGTACTCTCTCCTCTGTAGAAAGTGGCTGAGGCTCTCCACCTGCTCCCAGCCCCTGCTCCCTCCATTCTCTCCAGCCTGCTCCCAAGCCCCACTCTCTCTGCTCCCTCTGGCCTGCTCTCGGCCCCCTCGCTCCCTCCAGCTCGCTCTTGGGCCCCCTTGCTCTCTCTAGCCCACTCCTGGGCCCTCACTCTCCAGCCTGCTTTCAGGCTCCCTCACTCACTGGCCTGCTCTCAGGCCCTTTCTCTCTGGGTCTCTCTCCCTGCCTCAGAGGGGGTCTGTGTAGTCCCCGAGTTCTAGTCCCCTAGATTTCACGTGTGGATTCAATTACACGTCAGCCACAGCATATGGATTCTGCAGGACGGAATCTGTGACAGTTATTTATTCAAAAAGAAATTTATACTCATAATACAGCTTGATGTCAGGTAGGCGGAGTGGTAGGGGGAAACTGGAGACAACTGTAATTGAACAACAATAAAAAATTAAAAAAACAAAGTGAATATGAAAAAAAAATTTATACTCATTGAAAAACATCAAATAATACAAAAGATATAAAATAAAAACTCAAAGTTGACCCGTCCTCGTGCCCAATTCTCCACCCCTTCTGAGATTACCACTCTATTTTGGTATGTGACTTTCCAGATCTTTTCATATACATTTACATATACACACAATTTTTACATAAGGATATGATAGTATAAATTGTGTCCTGTACCTTGTTTTGCTTCCATAATATGTCTTTGATATCCCTCCACTTTACTGCATTTCTAACTATTGCATTCCTTTTAAAAAATATTTTATTTATTTAATTTTAGACAGAGGGGAAGGGAAGGAGAAAGAGGGAAATGTCAATGTGTGTTTGCTTCTCAAGTACCCCCTACTGGGGAACCTGGCCCACAATCCAGGCATATGCTCTAGACTGGGAATCGAACCAGCAACCCTTTGGTTCACAGGCAGGTGCTCAATCCACTGAGCAACACCAGCCAGAGCTCTACTGCATTCTTTTTAACGCCTGCACAGGGTCTCACAGATAAGGTGTTTCACCATGCCTCTATTGACAGACACTTAGTTTGTCTATTTGTTTTGCTCTTATGAAAGTAATGCTGCATTGAATACCCCTGTACAGATATTTTTGTACAATGGTGTGATGAATACCCATTTATGTGCAATGAATGCCTTTGTACATATTGTACATACTTGTAAGTCCTTTAATATGATAAGTTCTTTAAACTAGAACAAACCTTTCAAGATTTTAAGAAGTCTTGAGTGTTGTCATATTTAAACATATATATTTTTAGAGAGAGGTTCTACTTTTTTAATGGCTTCAAAATACAAAGGAACAAGAGATGCTATTACTATATGTAGAGAGATGCCTACTCGTAAAGCTTATTCTGAGATTAGCACCAAGAATAAAAATGAGATGTTGGGGGATGAGGAAGGAGATTCTAGCCTGCTAACTTTCTTCTCTTCCAGGGATATGAGAGAGAGTCTAAGGCTTGAGGAGGGTTTATGTGGACATATCCAAAGTACCTCTGCCAAAAGGATGGGCAGGTCTACTTGACAATCCACAGAACTGCTTCACTGTTCCAGATAGGTGTAGTGACCTGCCTGCCTTACAGAAGACAAACATTTGGCAAGTCATCCGGAAAGGGAACCAACTTCTGATCTAGATGAAGGGTTCCCAAGGGCTGGGGCTCTGATTTCTTTCTTTCTTTTTTTTTTTAATGCCCTGCCGTGGTTACCAATTATACAGTGCACTTAAATGGTTACAGGTTGGTGATGATGCCGTTTAAATTTTTTGAGGAAAGGCAAGAAAAATAGTGTTATAAATAGGCCCTTTTATGGAGCTGCTGGGAGAGTAGCTATGGAGAGAGGAAATTTTGGCCTGATGCTGTAGAATGTTGAATTATTTGAGCTATTCACACTTACTGCTTCTCTGTTGGCAGGTTGCTGGAAGATATCACCATCAGACTGTTCCCATGACAATTCTCCATCCCCTATTTATTAAAAAGAAACAAAAAAGAATCATGCATACATAGAAGGGGAAAATATCACCCCTGTGACCCAGTAACATTTTGGTTCTATGATCCCAAAGTTCTGAAGATGTTTTAACTATTCTTCAAAAAGCAACACTGGTGTCACCCCAAAAAAGTCAATAAAAAGGAAAAAAGTAAAAAAATTTAAAACCTTTCATCTTTTAAAAAAAGCAACACTAAAGGATTGTCCTCTGGATGCGCCTCATTTGTCAAAACAACTCCGAAGAAAGTTACCACTTTATAAAACAGACCATCAACCACCATTGCCCATAATTTGGAAAATAAAAGGGGAAATAATCACTTTCCATTTTAATATAACCATCATTGTCACTTTTGCTTATCTTATTCCAGTGACAGTTAAGTATTTTGCATGTCATATTTAACTTGAGTTTAAACTACTCTTAACAAATGAAAGCTTTGAATATTTGGTCTGTCACGATTTGTTAAATTCACCATTGTAACTCTGCGAAGTTATGATATAATCTGAAAGTTAAGGTAAAACTTGCAAAGGTTGGAGTGTTTACATAACCAGTATCTAAGATAGCCTTCTCTATTTGTTTTGCCTGAGACACCTTTCTCTAAGGCTATGTATCCCCTCTTTGAACAGCTAACCCCTATAATTACTGTTTTCCAGAGTAACTGCCTTTAGGAGGACCACAGCCTGGAGAGCTGCAAACATACAGCAGATATGGATATTTCTCAGGTGATTAAAGATCAAAAACTAGAAGATAATTCCCAAGAATATTACCTTTGTTACCTATGATCAAGGCAAGCAGATGGGAATAACTTGGTCTTAGAGATATTTGCACCACTCTGAGTACTATTTGTATGCATGTGTGTGTGTGTATAGAAATATACTGATAAAACAGATATAGATTTATCTATCTATATACTAGATGAAGACAAGCCCAGTATCAATCCAACCATATATTTTATGGGATAACAAGAAATACAAAAGAATATATCATCAATAATTTTCTATTTTAATTCACCTCCCAAGGTTTCAAAACCTAAGTCTAAATAATAATATGTCTCTGGTTCAAACATCTCTTAAGGAAAATTATGTAGTATTATTGGCTTTTAAGGCTTGAAAAACACCTCAAAATTAGTTTGATAGCAATATTATAATCATTCAATGACATTAACAAATTATGACTTTAACTTTTTATGATTCAGAGATCATCTTATGGAAAAAAATTAAGAATTTTGAAGATTTAACTGGTTATTATGTTAACCTTCCTAAAATGATCACTTTGACTGTATAATTGTAACATTTCCTGATCAAAAACATTAGTGGGTTCCCATCCAAGATACTCTATAATTAGCTGCAACTTCATCTTTATTGAGCACTTCCTTCCCACCCAACTATCTCAGTTATATTACAATGGGAACTCTCTGACCTTCCTCTTTATTAAACACATGTCTCCCATTCTTGCTTCCATGCTTTTGCTCATGTTACTCTTCTTCTGAAATTTTCTTCTCACCTTGAAAACCCCATCGCTCCCCTATGCCTATGAAAAGCATTAAGTTTTTCTTCCTCTACAAAGTCTTCTTCAAGCATTCTTACATATTACCCTTTGCCTAATGGACTTAACATTCTGTAGCCTGAGAGATGCATAGGAGTTCAAGTATAATTTTGTACAGCTGCTACATTTAACATATGGAGAAACCAAGGCCCAGAGAAGGTTCCAGAGTATCAGCCATTCACAGTCACATAATGAGTTCATGAGAGTAAACACCAAACTCCCAGGTTTCCTGGCTTTTAAATAAATGTGTACCTTACATAAGGGCTGGGTTTATTATTTGTGTTATTTGTTATTGTATCACCATCATCTATAACAATGCCTGACACATAGTTTTCACTCAATAAATGCTTGTCAAATGATGGAATTGGAAGGTATTCTCTGACCACTTATCTAAAATTTCAAACCCCTCTGAAATGTCTTATCCCTCTTCTTTGATTTTTCTTCTTAGCACATAAACTATCTTATATTCTCTATATTTTATTGTCTGCTTTTCCCCATTAGAATTACCCTATGAGATGAGGCTTGAAATGAGAACAAGAATTTTTGCCTATCATGTTCACTAATATAATAGCAGTACCTAGAACAGTGCTGGGCACGTAGTTAGTACTCATTAAAAACCTTCCACCCACAGTCCCCTCTGGCCTCCCCTCTGGCAATTGTTAGGTTGTTCTTAATTTCAATGTCTCTGGTTATATTTTGCTTGCTTTGTTCTTTTGTTGATCATGTTCCAGTCAAAGATGAGATCATATGGTATTTGTCCCTCACTGCCTGGCTTACTTTACCTAGCATAATGCTCTCTAGTTCCATCCATGCTGTTGCAAAGGGTACAAGCCCCTTCTTTCTCTCTGCTGCGTAGAATTCCATTATGTAAATGTACCATAGTTTCTTGATCCACTCATTTGATGATGGGCACTTGGGTTGCTTCCAGCACTTGGCTATTGTAAATTGTGCTGCTATGAACTCCGGGGCGCATAGGTTCTTTTGGATTGGAGTTTCAGGGCTCTTAGGGTATAATCCCAGCAGTGGAATTGCTGGGTCAAAAGGCAGTTCCATTCTTAGTTTACTGAGGAAGTTCCATACTGTTTTCCACAGTGGCTGCTCCAGTCTGCATTCCCACCAACACTGTACTGGGGTTCCCTTTTCTCCACATCCTCTCCAACACCTATCTGTTGCTTTGTTTCTGATGGCCATTCTGACCAGTGTGAGGTGGCATCTCATTGTGGTTTTAATTTGCATCTCTCTGATGGCTAGTGATGCTGAGCATCTTTTCATATGTCTCTGGGCCTTCTGCATGTTCTCCTTGGAGAAGTGTCTGTTCAAGACATTTGCCCATTTTTTAATTGGGGTTTTTGTCTTCCTGGAGTAGTCATGTGAGTTCTTTATATATATTGGAGATCAAACCCTTGTCTGAGGTATCATTGGCAAATATATTTTCCCATATGGTTGGTTCTCTTTTTATTTTAAACTGTTTCCTTTAGTTGTGCAGAAGCTTTTTATTTTGATGATGTCCCATTTGTTTATTCTTTCCTTTATGTCCCTTGCTCTAGGGGACATATCAGTGAATATGTTGCTGCATGGAATGTCTGAGATTTTCCTGTCCATATTTTTTCCTCTAGGACTTTTATGGGGTCACGACTTATCTTTAAGTCTTTTATCCAGCTTGAATTTATTTTTGTATAAGGTGTAAGTTGGTGCTTGAGTCTCTTTTTTTTGCATGTAGCTGTCCAGATTTCCCAACACCATTTGTTGAAGATGCTATTTTCCCTCCATTTTATGCTGCTGCCCCCTTTGTCGAAAATTAATTGGCCATACAGACGTGGGATTATTTCTGGCCTCTCTATTCTGTTCCATTGGTCTATCTGTCTGATTTTATGCCAGTACCAGGCTGTTTTGATTTCAGTGGTCTTGTAATACAGTTTGATATCAGGTATTGTGATCCCTCCTACTTTGCTCTTCTTTCTAAAAATTGCAGCTGATATTCGGGGTCGTTTATGGTTCCATATACATTTTCGAAGTGTTTGTTCTATATCTGTGAAATATGCCATTGGTACTTTGATAGGGATTGCATTGAATCTATAAATTGCTTTGGGTAGTATGGACATTTTGATGATGTTGATTCTTCTGATCCATGAGAACGGTATATGTTTCTATTTGTTTGTGTCTTCCATGATTTCTTTCTTCAGTGTTGTGTAGTTTTCTGAGTACAGGTCTTTTACCTCCTTCATAAAATTTATTCCTATGTATTTTATTTTTTTTGTTGCTATATCAAATGGGATGCTTTTCCTGATTTCTGCTTCTGATGTTTCATTGTTGGTATACAAAAATGCCTTTGATTTCTGGATATTGACTTTATATCCTGCTGTTTTGCCAAATTCATTGATTAGGTCAAGTAGTTTTTTGGCAGAGTCTATCGGATTTTCTATGTACACTATCATGTCATCTGCAAACAATGACAGTTTTGTTTCCTCCTTTCCAATTTGGATGTCTTTTATTTCCTTTTCTTATCTGATTGCTGTGGCTAAAACTTCCAATACTATGTTGAATAGAAGTGGTGATAGTGGACAAGCTTGTCTTGTTCCTGATTTTAGTGGGAAAGATTTTAGGTTTTGCCCATTGAATATGATGTTGGCTGTAGATCTCTCATATATGACCTTTATTATGTTGAGGAATGCTTCCTCTATCCCCACTTTGCTGGGTGTTTTTGTCATGAATAGGTATTGTACCTTATCAAATGCTTTTTCTGCATCTATTGATACGATCATGTGATTTTTGTCTTTGCTTTTGTTTATGTGATGTATTACGTTTATTGATTTGTGAATATTGTACCATCCTTGCATCACAAAAGCCAGGGTCTTGAAGATACAAAAAAAAAAAGTCTGCTGAGATTTCTTCAGCTTACACTTCTGAAACCACCTTAGATTCTCTCATAATTATGCTAGTCCTCTCCTTATCTTCATCCTTTTAGAAAAGTAGTTCATATTTTAATTAAAATCTTTTTCTCTCTTGGCTTAAAGTGAAGCTAAGAGAATAGATATCCATTTCACTGGAAGGCAGTACAACATACATAGTTGTAAAATGAAGTGGTAAAAATCCAAGTACCCAAATAAAATTATGTCCTGTGCTACCATATCCATTAACAGAAAAGTACAAGCAGGATAGAGAAGGGAAACTCAATAATCTACTGATTTTTACTGCCTGGTCAACTTGGGAAGGGAAAGCAGTCAGTTAAAGGCCCTTCTTCCTAGGAACACCACTTTGGCTTCCTGGCCCTATGCAAAGAGGACTGGACTACTTGGTAGGAGTAGGGGACATAGCTCTGGTTTTAAGAGCCAAGGGAAAATGGATATAGTCATTCCAGCAATTTGATTGAGTCAACTGAATAATTCTGTGAACTGTCCACTTTGCCTGGGCTATAGAGACCTACTATTGGTAAGTTCTTACAGTTGTAGTGTAGGTAATATTCAAATATGATTCCTCTGCCTAACATCAGTCTTCCTTCTCATGATTCTTTTTCCTCTATTCATACTATTAGTGAACAAATCAGATTAATTTCTATAAATGTCTAGGTCTACACTCACAAAGACTATTCTAATGAGAGTAATGTGCATATCCAGTAGTGTGATTCTGGGCAGTCATGGAATCCCCTGAAGTAGTTAGAAGGACAGGGCTGGAGGAAGAGTGTGTTTAGCCACCTGTGAAGAAATAATTGCTCTGAAATGTTTCACAGAGAATTCTTTATTTTAATGTGGAACCAGACACATATACACATTAAAAAACCCTCCAACTTCACAATAGGATGGGGCATTATTGACCTTGACAGGATATCCAAGATGGCCAGTTAGGAACCATTGCTATTAATTTGTTAAGCTCAGTATGAGAATCAATGCTGTCTCATCCACTGTCTGAAGGGCTCTAAGAATAAACATTTGAGATATAAGAGACATGCCAAAAGGAACATCATGACTTTAGAGAAGTAGGAGTAGTGGGACAGTTAGCAAGCATGTGAGGATGAATTCTGAGTGCAAGGGATAGAGAGAGAACAAACACAACCTGAATAGGAGAGATGGGCAAGGATGGAATATTTCTAAGATGCTCCCATCTTCATGAATAGGAATGATTTACTTTTAAAAAGAAATTACCTTTGATGTAGTTATGAAACAATCACAGTTTCAATACATTTTGAAGTTTAGGTGAGAGCATACTAACTCAAAATTTATTAAGGTAAAAAATTTAAAGTAATGCTTTTTATTAAATGTTTTCTTCCTATCATTATGACCAGGAGATGGTAGTGTTTCTTCAGAAAATGTTGGCAAGAACAAAGGCAACTCTATATTAATATGTGAGAATCTATATTTGAAGTTGCTGTTATTTTTCTAGTTTTCTTTAATTTTTGAAAACTTTGAAAAACTTGGTAGATTTTTATGATGTAAAACAATGAGACATTGAAATTAAGAACAATCTGACAGTAACCTGAGGGGAGGTGAGAGGGGATAATAAGAGGGGAAGGGGGAAAGGTTTTTAGGAACAATTATACAGGACACATGGACAAAACCAAATGGGGGTGGAAGCAGGGGAGGGAGGTGCAGATGGCTGGGGTGAGGAGGAGTGGTGGGGGGTAAATGCAGACAACTGTACTTGAACAATAACATAATTAAAAAAATAAATGACACATCTCACAGACCATTTTCCTCAAGATCTCTGGGCCCCATTCAAGATGGCATCCGAGGTGTAACTTTGCTGCATTTTGAAACATAAATCAAGATTTGTAGGTAACATGGCAGTTGTCTTGAACACTAACAAATTGATTTTAAACAGTTGCTTCTAGTTTTAGGTACCTTGAAGAAGTTAGTATAATCTCAGTTTCATAAAAAAGATTCAATTTTCTCCTTGGGCTCACTAGAGATGTGTTGTATAAATGAGCTCGGGTTGAGTAAGTTGTAAGGTCAATCATTTCTCCTGCCTCCTTAATTAGGACTGCACACGGAGCATTGTCAAGAGCTTTTTAAAACAATGACTCTCCTTCTTTTTAATAAATCCATCACAAAAGATATGCTTAATACTATAAGGGGAAACAGAGGAAGATGAAGACAGTCCTTTCCTTATACAGCTTCCCAGTTGAGGAGTCAAGACCCATGAAACAATGAATAATACAAAAAATATTTTTAAATGCTACTAACACCACTTAAAGCAGTCAAAGAAAGAGATCAGTGAGGACTGGATTGATCAGGCAAGAGTATTTATAAGAGGTGTGACTTCAACTATATTCTTGAAAAATGGGTAGGATCTTAATTTGTGAAAGAGAGAAGAGAGGCTAGTTCAAGCTTGTGGGGAGTAAGAATTAAGACAAGCACATAACAGATGTGAAGCTGAAAGAACACACAATATTATAGGACAAAGAGAATAGCCAGCCTAGAGGAGACAATATGTACGTTGGTGTCAGAGACCTGAGAATGGGTAGTAGGTGAAGGAAGTGTCAGACTGTTTTACAGAAGGCCTTTAAAAACAAACTGAGTCCGCCCAGGAAAGATGATGTCTGCGGTGTGGGAGTGACTCAGTATAGGTATTGTGCTATGGTAACTGTCCCTTCAGCTGTCTCCCTAGAGACACAAGCCCCAATCTCTCCTCGCAGCTCTAGTCCACTCCACCCTCCCTCTACTGGAGCCCCGGGACTGGGAAGATTGCAGCGAGATAGGTGGGAGCAGAGTCCACTTCCCCCTGTCCACTGGTGAAACACCTAGCCGATCTTCTGAGGAACAGAGCGAACAGCCAACGGTATTCCAGCATGTATGAAGATTGGGGACCAAAATTATATGGGACATTGAATTATCAAATGGTAAGGAGAGTGCTTTGGGACAATAAGGTCCCCGGGACCAGCACAGGGACCAGGGCGGGCTGCAGCCCAGGCCCCGCGCCCACCAGGTCTGCTGCAAGATTCTTGGTAGAGAGCCAGGCTGGGCTGTGTGAGAGGCCAGGTGCTTGTTTGGACCTTCAGGCTTAAATAGGAAGAATTTTTCAAAGAAAAAGAGAAAAAAAGAGGCACTCCACGGCTGTTTGGGGAATTCTCCGCAGCAGCCTTCTGCCTCCTATGCCCCTGCTCCCTGCAGCCCTGGATTGGTGCACACTGGGTGATCAGCAGCCCAGGGCAGCCCACCCTCACCCACTCCAGAAGCAATGGGGATGGTGCACACAGGTCCGCAGAGCTTACTCCCGGTGCCCCGGGGACAAATCGCCTCCTACACAGCCTCTGTGCCTGGAGCCCTGAAGGGCCAACTGGCTCTGTAGGAGACAGGCAGAAGCACCCTGCAAAGGGGAGCTGCAGTCCGCAGAAAGACTTGACTCAGTGGGGGAATAAACTACCTGGAAGGGGTGCTGAGAGTCCCTAGCATCCAGGTCAGCAAAGAGCAAGAAGGTGGTGTGTGAGTTGCCCCTAGTTGGTGCACCTCAATGACAGCACAACTGGTTGATTAAAGGCCTAGGCTGGGCGCAGAAGGGCACCTACGAACTGGGCTGGAGGCTAAACCACAGTGAAGAGTGCATCTTAGGAAGGGAGAAAAGCGAAACCAATACCTTCCTAGCCTGACACAGCCAGGAAGACTAGAAGAACAGGCCTGACCAGTTTAAAGCCAGCAGGCGACTTTTTTTGTTTTTTTTTTTTTTTAAATTCCTTCTTCCTTTCTGTCCTTCTTTCTTTCTTTTATTCCTTCTTCTTCCCTTGTTCCTTTCTTCTTTTATTTTTTAATTTAAAAAATTTTCTTTTAATTCCTTCTTCATTTCCTTGTTCCTTTCTTCTTTTATTTTTTAATTTAAAAAATTTTCTTTTAATTCCTTCTTCATTTCTTTCCTTCTTTCTTCTTTATTCAGTCTTCCTTTCCTTTTTTTAATTCCTTCTTCCTTCCTTCTTATTTTTTAAAATTCTTTCTTACTATGTTTCCTTCTCTCTTTCCTTCCTTCCTTTCCTTTCCTTTCCTTTATTGAATTCTTTCTCCCTTCCTTCTCTTTTTTTCTCTTCTTTTCCCAAGGTGAGACATTAAAACCTGGAGCTGTGAAAAGACCAGAGTTAGACTCAAACAGGGGTCATCCCAAAAAACAGACAGTGAGACAAATTTCACTTTGCTACTCCAGAGAACTTGCAATGTGGGAATGGTGAACACCAGTACACCTGGTGGAAGAGGTTCCACCAACAAAGGAACCACCAACAAAAACAACAGAAGAAAGTGAAGGAGGGAGTGGAACCAACACTAACCTCAATCCAGGACGGACCTGGAAATACAACTGATTGGTAGAGAAATTACCCAAAACAAACAACTGAACAAGAGTGATAGAGACGCCTCAAAACCTTGTTCACAGAGAAGAATCGGCTTCAAAACAACCTGTCCACACCAGCACAACAGAATACAAGGTATGGTGGACAGAGTGACCCTCAGTTAACCAGCTGGAGAAGAGGACTCACCAAAAGATAGACCCAACAACAGTCAAAACCCAAAGACATACAGAGAGCCAACAAAAATGACAGCTCAAGACCAGCAAGCTCAGGAGATTAAGGAGACTGCACCACTGAATCTCACAGGAATTCTACCATAGAATTTATACCATAAAACCAGGGAGTAACAACACATCAATTTAAGGAACAGAGACTAACAAGAAGAGTCTCACAAACAATGGGAAGACAAAGAAACAATCCCCAAATGAAAGGAAAGAAAAAGCCCCAGAAAAAATGATAAATGAAATAGAGGCAAATCAACTATGAGATATCGAGTTCAAAGCACTGGTTATCAGGAAGCTAGATGACCTCACAGAGAATTACCAGAAACCACAGGGAAAATACAATGAACTCATTACAAACTATATCAACATGAAAAGGGAATAGAAACTATCAACCAAGGCCAAGCGGAAATGAAGAATGCAATTTATGAACTGAAGAAAACAGTAGAAGGAATCAAAAGCAGGCTCGATGAAACAGAGGATCGGATCAGGGAGCTGGAGGACAAGGTAGAAAAAACACACAGAAACAGCAAGAAAAAGGAAAAGAGGCTCAGAAAGAATGAAGGGGAATTAAGGGAAATGCAGGACAACAAGAAACATAATAATATCCATATAATAGGGATACCAGAAGGAGAAGAAGAAGAGCAAGGGATAGAAAACCTGGTTGAAAAAGAAATGATGGAAAACTTCCCTAATCTGATGAGAGAAAAGGTCACACAAATCCAGGAAACACAAAGAGTCCCAATCAAGAGGAACCCAAAGAGGTCCACCTCAAGACATATCATAATTAAAATGGCCAAATTCCAAGACAAAGAAAGAATCTTAAAGACAGCAAGGGAGAAACAGGAAGCTACATACAAGAGAGCCCTGATAAGGTAAGCAGCTGACTTTCAGTGGGAACGCTCCAAGCCAGACGAGAATGGCAAGATATATTCCAAGTAATGAGAACCAGAGGCTTGCAACCAAGGCTACTGTACGCAGCAAGGCTCTCAATCAAGACAGAAGGCCAAATAAGGAGCTTCCCAGACAAAAGAACTCTAAAAGAATACACCTCCATCAAAGCAGCTCTGCAAGAGATGCTAAAAGGACTGCTTTAAGGAAACGAAGGAAAAGAGAGAGAGAGAGGAACACAGGTATGAAAAATGGCAATGAATTAGTACCTATCAATAATAACCTTAAATGTAAATTGATTAAATGCTCCAATGAAAAGAAATATCATAGCTGAATGAGTAAGAAAGCATGACCCACACATATGCTGCCTAAAAAAGACCCATCTCAGGACAAAAGACCTATACAGACTGAAAGTGAAGGGCTGGAAACAAATTTTCCAAGCAAATGGACAAGATAAAAAAGCTGGGGTAGCAATACTCATATAAGACAAAATAGACTTCAAAAAATTGCCATAAAGAGAGACCCAGAAGGACACTTGATAATACTCAAAGGAAGAATCCACCAAGGAAACATAAACATTGTAAATATATATGCACCCAAGATAGGAGCACCCAAATACATTAAGAAACTCTTGGAGGACTTCAAGAAAGATATTGACAGCAACACAATTATAGTAGGGGATTGTAACATCCCACTGTCAAAAATGGACAGATCTTCCATACAAAATATCAAAAAAGATATTGTGGAATTGAACAATGCCCTAGATGAAATGGATTTAACTGATATATATAGAGCCTTTCACCCCAAAGAAGCTAAATACACAATCTTTTCAAATGCACATGGAACATTTTCAAAGATAGACCACATGATAGGACATAAAACAAGCCTCAACAAATTCAAGAAAATTGAAATCCTATGAAGCATTTTCTCTTACCACAAGGGACTGAAACTAGAAACCAACCCCAAGGAAAAAAAAACCCCAAACACTAAATATCATGGAGATTGAATAGCATGCTATTAAACAATGAATGGGTCAAGGATGAGATTAGGGAAGAAATCAAAAATTTTCTAGAAACAAATAAAAATGAACTTACAACAACCAAAAGCTTATAGGACCCAGCGAATGCAGTCCTGAGAGGGATGTTCATAGTGATGCAGGCCTACCTAAAAAAGATAGAAACATTTGAAACAAACAACCTAACCCTATGCCTACATGAACTCGAGGAACAACAACAAAGACAGCCCAGAGCAAGAAGAAGGAAGGAAATAACCAAGTTCAGAGCAGAATTAAATGACAGAGACTGAAAGCACAATTCTAAGGATCAATGAATCCAGGAGCTGGTTCTTAGAAAAAGATAAACAAAATCGACAAGCCTTTAAGCAAGCTCATCAAGAAAAAAAGAGAGAGGACCCAAATAAACACAATCAGAAATGAAAGAGGAGAGATTACAACTGATACCACAGAAATACAAAGCATTGTAAGAAATTATTACGAAGAACTGTATGCCAAGAAATTTGAAAACCTAGGTGAAATGGACAAATTTCTACAGAAATATAATCTTCCAAAACTCAATGAAGAAGTAGAAAGCCTGAACTGACCAATAACAGCAGACAAAATTGAAGCAGTAATTAAAAAACTCCCGACACACAAAAGCCCTGGACCAGAGGGTTTCACAGGAGAATTATACAAAGAATTGAAGGAAGCGCTAACCCCTATCCTTCACAGGCTATTCAAAAAATCAAAAATGATGGAAGACTCCCAAACTCTTTTTATGAAGCCAGCATCATCCTAATCCCTAAACCAGATAAAGACACAACAGAGAAATAAAACTTCAGGCTAATATCGCTAATGAACATAGATGTTAAAATCCTCAAGGAAATATTGGCAAACTGCATACAGCGATACATTAAAAAGATCATACACCATGACCAAGTAGGATTTATCCCCCTGATTCAAGAATGGTACAATATTCACAAATCAATAAACGTAATACATCACATAAACAAAAGCAAAGACAAAAATCACATGATAGTATCAATAGATTCAGAAAAAGCAGTTGATTAGGTACAACACCCATTCATGAAAAAAACACTCAGCAAAGTGGGGATAGAGGAAACATTCCTTAACATAATAAAAGTCACATATGAGAGACCTACAGTCAACATCACACTCAATAGGCAAAACCTAAAATCTTTCCCACTAAGATCAGGAACAAGAGAAGCTTGTCCACTATCACGACTTCTATTCAACATAGTATTGGAAGTTTTAGCCACAGCAATCAGACAAGAAAAGGAAATAAAAGGCATCCAAATTGGAAAGGAGGAAACAAAATTGTCATTGTTTGCAGACGACATGATAGTAAACTTAGAATATACTATAGACTCCGCCCAAAAACTACTCAATCTAATAATTGAATTTGGCAAGACAGCAGGATATAAAGTAAATATCCAGAAATCAAAGGCATTTTTGTATACCAACAGTGAAACAGCAGAAACAGAAATCAGGGAAAAATCCCATTTGATATAGCAACGAAAAAAAAAAAATACCTGGGAATAAACCTAACCAAGGAGGTAAAAGACCTGTACTCAGAAAACTACACGACACTGAAGAGAGAAATCATGGAAGACACAAACAAATGGAAACATATACCATGCTCATGGACTGGAAGAATCAACATCATCAAAATGTCCATACTCCCCAAAGCAATATATACATTCAATGCAATCCCTATCAAAGTACCAATGACATATTTCATGGATATAGAACAAACATTTCAAAAATGTATATGGAACCATAAACGTCCCTGAATATCACCTGCAATTTTGAGAAAGAATAGCAAAGCAGGGGGGATCACAATTCCTGATATCAAACTATATTACAAGGCCATTGTAATCAAAAGAGCTTGGTACTGGCATAAAAACAGACAGATAGACCAATGGAACAGAATAGAGAGCCCAGAAATAAACCCGAGTCTCTACGGGCAATTAATCTTCGACAAAGGGGGCAGAAGCATAAAATGGAATAAAAATAGCCTCTTCAACAAATGGTGTTGGGAAATCTGGATGGCTACCTGCAAAAAAATGAAACTCGAGCACCAA
>PVJI01027439.1:0-17678 GCA_004026765.1 Micronycteris hirsuta
CTTTCCCTCTAAGCCAGGAACAAGAAAAAGATGCTTGCTCTCATCATTTTTGCTCAGCATTATAATGGAGGTTCTAGCCATTATAATAGACAAGAAAAATAAATAAAAGGAATTTACATTAGAAAGGCAGATGTAAAGTAGAAGATATGATCATCTAAGTGGAAATCTGAGGGAAATGTCAGAAAAGCTACTAAGAATTTATGTAATGAGAGCAAGATTGCAGGATACAAAATCATTATTTAAAATTCATTTGCATTCAGGCCCTTTGTTAATTGAATTGCTTGTCTTTCTGATGTCTAATGGTATGAATTCTTTGTATATTTTGGAGATTAAACTCTTATCCAATGTATCATTGACAAATATCTTCTCCCACACAGATGGTTCTTTTTCATTTTGACAATGGTTTCTTTAGCCATGCAGAAACTTTTTAATTTAATGTAATCCCATTTGTTTATTTTTTTCTTTACTTCCCTTGTCCTGGGGGATGTATTGACAAAAATATTGCTATGCAATATATCTGAAATTTTATGGCCTATGTCTCACAATGATTTTCATGGTATCATAGCTTATACATCTTTTATCTATTTTAATAGATAAAATTATTTTGATAGACAATCTATTAAAATTATCTATCTTTAATAGATAATAAGTCTTTTATCTATTTTAAGTTTATTCTGATATATGGTATAATTTGATTGTCCAGTTACATTTGTTTTTGCATGTACCAGTCCAGTTAAAAGTTTGAGGACTTACACCCTCTGATTTCAAGATTTATTTAAAAAGAACAATAATCAAACATTTTGGTATAGGACTCAAGATACACAAATAAATCAATGAAATGGAATAAAAATTGAGAAATAAACAATATGAATTGGTCAAATGATTTTTGGCAAAAGTAGTAAGACAATTTAATAGAATAATTGAATATCTATTAGCCACAAGAAAAAAAAAAAAACTTCAATAGACACCTTACCCAATATACAAAAAGTAATTCAAAGTAGATTATAAAACTAAGTGTAAAGCCTAAACTATAAAACTTCAGGAAAAAAATAGGAGAAAATTATTGTATTCTATGTTAGGCAAAGATTTATTAGATAAAACACTAAAAATAACCTATATGATCTTATTAATCAATGTCACCCTAATGATTTAATAAAATTAATAAATAAAAATAAAAATAAAAATGATCCACAAAATTATCAAAATAGGTAAATTAAACTTTATCAAAATTAAGAACTTCTATTTTTCCAAAGAATAGAAGAAAATAAAAAGACAATTGAAGGCCTAGGGAAAAATATTTGCAAATCACAGAGTGAATTTAAGATTTTGAAATAGTTATTCACTTTTGCATGTAAAACTACCCTCAAAATAAGCTACTTAAACACATTTATCATCTCACAATTTTTGTGGGTCAGTGTTGTGGATTCATGGCTATGAAGAATCCATGGTGACCGTGACTGAATGCATTTATAAATAATTCTCACACCAAATACACTGGAAAAGGAATCCAGGACCACGCGGCTTCCCCCTCATCATCTGGGAGAGAGCCCCGAGCCCCAGGTCCAGGAGTTTTTATTGAAGATTCGGGGCACAAAGCATTCGATTGGTCTTCATTACCTTATGCATAGATTGTATATTCCAGTCCGGTGGTAGACAGGATTGGGGCCATACATTAAGAGGGTAGATAAGTAAATTGAAGGCAAGCTAGCTAGGGCTGTTTACTGCAGAACCATAAACATAGTGGCAGGAAAAAGCCCAGGCATTCATTAGCATAAGCCCCTAGATCCAGGGGGGAGAGACTCAGCAAGGCAGTAAATCTTTAAGAAGTATTTTGACCAAATTCCCCTTTAAAGAATTCTTTTTTCCACGGACATGAATTCATGTATGCCAGCTTGGGAGATTTTTTCACATGGAGGCTTTGCTCACACGCGTGATTCCCAGGGACACACTTCCTTCATGCATGTGAAAAGAATTCTCACAGGTCAGAAATCCTAGCATGGTTTAACTGAGTTTTCTGTTTCAGGGATTTTTCATAAGGCTACAATCAAAATGTCAGCCAGGAATACAATCTCATCTGAAGGCTAAAGTGGGGAAGTATCAACTCCCAAGCCCTCTCACATGGTCGTCTGCAGGATTCAGGTTCTCAAGAGTTGTTAGTATTAGGGCCTCAGTACCTCTTCACTGATTGGTCAGAAGTCACCTAGAGTTCCTTGCCATGTGGTTCCCTCCAGCTTGCTCATCAGAGAAGCATGCCAGAGAGAAAGTACCAGTCAGAGAGAGTACTAGTAAAAAGGAAGCCATAATCTTTTGTAACCAAATCTCAGAAGTTACACCCTATTATTTTTCCATATTCTAATTATTAGAAGCCATTTGCTAAGTCCAGCCCACACTCAAAATGAGAAGATGGCACAAGGGCATGCATACTTGGAGGCAGAATCACTGGGGCCAACTTATAAGTAATGCCCACTGTAGACTTCTTTCTTGAAAATATAAAGAACTCTCAAAACAGAACAATTAAAAACTAAAATCAATTAAAAACAACCAAGCAATTTGAACAGATACTTCACATATAAAGATATACCAATGGCACATAAACACAAAAAAACACCACTGGTCATTAGCGAAATGCTAATTCAAACCTCAATGGGATATCACTGAAAATGCCTTAAATGCCCTTAGAATGCCTAAAATTAAAAAGATACAACAAATGTTGGGAGGAGAGAGCAACTGGAACTCTTGTACACTACTGGTGGTACAATCCCTTTAGAATATCATTTGGCAGTTTCTAAAATGTTAAACATGTAATTACCATATAATTCAGCCATTGCACATCTAAGTATTTCCTCAGGTGTAGGGAACACATATTTACATAATACTGATCTATCCTAATGTTTATTGAAGCCTTATTTCTAACAGTCAAAACCTGAAAAAAACTCAAATTTCCATTAGCAGATGAAAGAATATACAACTAATGCACTCAGAAAGTAAATTTTTTTTTATCATGTACAAGTACTGTGATTGTGCCCCTGAAATGCCAAGAATTTTGGTAAAAATCTGAAAATTAGTAGAATCAATGAAAGAGACTGGCAAAATGAATAATTATAAAATAAAATATAAAAACTAATTTTGTGATAGAAGAAATATTTAGTATCAATTTGAGGGTTCAATTTGGTGCCAAGGTCTTTCTTTTTGACAGGCAAATTCAGGCCACTGGTGTGGCCCAGCAGCAGGATCAGGTCAACCTGTAAGAATCACTGGATTTATTTCTACAATACTATCCTTATTTTAATGTCGAGGCAGCAAAATTTTATTCAAGGGCAGCTTTGAAAAGTGCAGGTAGACCTCAAATCCACTGGAGAAAAAGGTTAGATTGTAAATCCTTCTAACCTAACAGATTCTACTAGACAGCCATTAAAAAGTGGTTGGGGAATATCTCTGTTTCATAACATGTAGTGAGTGAAAAAAAGAGTTATATAAACTTGCCTTTGCAAAATATATTCGTTGATATGCATATCAATATGTACTATATATGTATATTAAATTTCACATATGTATATATAAAAATATTTTTTTCAATAGTATCATTGAATAGGTAGAAATATTATAACTAAAACTGACTTTTTCAATACCAATAAATCATAATATACAGAGATACATACATACCATGAACTATCCATGGTTCATAAAGAAAAAAACTAGAAATATACACTGAAAAACCTAAGACTCAAGTAAATTAATAGATACAATTCATCTTTGAATGGAAAGACTCAAAACTGAAAATTCTGAAACTCCCTTAAAATTAATTTACAAATGCAATGGAATTCCAATCTAAATTTAAATGCTATTATGGGGCAGAGGGGAGAGTGGTATTTGAAAACTGTAAGTTTGATTTTAAAATGTTTCTAAAAGACAAATGCATGGGAAAAGATTCAAAAAAATAGAAAAATAAGCAAGAACTTATGTCATCAGATATTAAAAGTATTTAATAATTAAAATTAAAGTAATTACTTAAACACTGTAGTTATTGTACAGGACAGAAAAATATGTAGAACAAAATAGGACTTAAAGACATACATTAAAGGCCCTGGCTGGGTAGCTAAGTTGGTGAGGGTGTCGTCCCAACATGCCAAGGTTGCAGGTTCAATCCCCGGTAAGAGCATACACAGGAAGCAACCACTGAGTGCATAACTAAGTGGAAAAACAAATTGATGTTTTGCTTTCTTCCTCTCTCCTTTCCTCTTACTTTCTAAAATCAATAAATAAAAATTTTTAAAAAGAAATACATTGAATTATGATCATAGCATTTCAAATCTATAGTGGAAAATGGATTATTCAATAAAAAATGTTGGAGTGAATGGCTGGGCATTAGAAACACAATGAAAATGGATGGTTACATTACCAATCCAACATAATGTACTTCAGGTGGATTAAATTGAATATGGAAAAAATGCCTATATAAAAAAAGTGCAGTAAGAAAATACATTCAATGTACTTATGCCCTGGGAATGTGAAATATTTTCTAAAGGTAATAGTATATGCTAAAAGTGTAAAAGAATAACTGATAAATTTAACTACATATAATTTTTAATTTTCTGACAGAAATCAGGAAAAAAACCTCATTTGATATAGCCAGAAGAAAAATAAGATACCTAGGAATAAACCTAACCAAGGAGGTAAAAGACCTGTACTCAGAAAACTACACAACACTGAAGAAAGAAATCAAGACTCAAACAAGTGGAATCATATACTGTGTTCATGGGTTAGAAGAATTAACATCATCAAAATGTCCATACTACCCAAATCAATTTATTGATTCAACGCAATCTTATTAAAGTACCAATCATATATTTCACAGATATAAAACAAACACTTCGAAAATTTATATGGAACTATAAATGACCCTGAATATCAACTGCAATTTTGAGAAAGAAGAGCAAAGTAGGAAGGATCACAACACCTGATATTAAACTGTATTACAAGGCCACTGTAATCAAAACAATTTGATTCTGGCATAAGAACAGACACAGACAAATGGAACTGAATAGACAGCCCAAAAATAAACCCAAATCTCTATGGTCAATTAATATTTTTCAAAGGGGGCAACAACATAAAATGGAATAAAAATAGCCTTTCAACAAATGGTGCTGGGAGACCTGGAGAGCTACATGCAAAAAAAATGTAACTCGATCACCAACTTACACCATACACAAAAATAAATTCAAGGTGGATAAAAGACTTAAATATAAGTCACATCACCATAAAATTCCTTCAGGAGAACAAGGCAGATATTCTCAGATATTCCATGGAGTAATATTTTCACTGATATGTCTCCTAGAGCAAGGGACATAAAGGAAATAAAAAACAAATGGGATCTCATCAAAATAAAAAGCTTCTGCAGGGCTAAAGTAAACAGCATTAAAATGAAGAGAGAACAAACTGTTTGGGAAAACATATTTGCCAATTATACCTCAGACAAGGGTTTGATCTCCAAAATATAAAGAACTCACATGACTCCACTCCAGGAAGATGAAAATCCCAATTAAAAATGGGCAAAGGACTTGAGCAGACACTTCTCCAAGGAGGACATACAGAGGGCCCAGAAACATATAAAAAGATGCTCAGCATCGCTAGCCATCAGAAATATGCAATTTAAAACCACAATGAGATACCACCTCACACTGGTCAGAATGGACATCATAAACAAAGCAACAAGCAAGTGTTGGAGAGGATGCAAAGAAAAGGGAACCTAGTGCACTGTTGGTGGGAATGCAGACTAGTACAGCCACTATGGAAAACAGCATAGAATTTTCACAGAAAACTAAAAATAGAACTGCCTTTTGACCTGCCTATTCCACTGTTAGGATTATATCCTAAGAATCCTAAAACACCAATCAAAAGAACATATGCACCCCAATGTTCATAGCAGCACAATTTACAACAGCCAAGTGATGGAAGCAACCTAAGTGCCTATCAGTAAATGAATGGATTGAGAAACTGTGGTACATTTACACAATGGAATTCTATGCAGCATAAAGAAAGAAGGAGCTCCTATCCTTTGTGACAGCATAGATGGAACTGGAGAGCATTATGCTAAGTGAAATAAGCCAGGCAGTGAAAGACCATATGATCTCACCCTTAAGTGGAACCTAATCAATAAAACAAAAAAGCAAGCAAAATATAACCAGAAACATTGAAATTAAGAACAAAGTGATAGTAACCAAAGGGGAGTTTGGAGGGGATTACAGGGGAAAAGGGGAAAGGGTTTTCAGGAACAACTATAAAGGACACATGGACAAAACCAAGGAGGGGTGGAATCAGGGGAAGGAGGTGGGGATGGCTGTGGTGGGGGGATAGGTGAGAGGGAAAAGCAGATAACTGTACTTGAACAACAATAAAATAATGAAAAAAAAATAAATGACAACATGGATTGTCCAACTAGGTAGGTTTAAGCTCTATATCTTTAAAAATTAGTTTTCAACCAGGTATACTCAGAACATTTTTCTTATACTACTTCAAATTATCTAGAGAAATTCCAAGTTTTCTGAAGCAGAATAATTTGAATGGATCATTTTAACAGAGTCTATTATGATCCCTTCTCTGCCTTTCCGTCTCTTATTTCATTTATTATCCCTCCACTACGTCATCCTCCCCTTCCCTGTCCCATCCATGACCCATTCTCCTTCTTCTTCATTCTCCCTCTCAAATCTTCTACTAAACATGACTTGCCCTCCACTCTCCTCTCCATTTTGCCTTTTATCTATCCCTTTTGTCATTTCCCCTCTCCTTTCATCTCCACCCAATGCCTCCACATTCCTCTTCCTCCTACACCCCCACACATTCTTGAATTAGCTCCTTCACTTATCTGTCCCAAAATTCCTCCCAAATTTCTTTTTTTCTCTTTTTTTTTGTTATAATTTGTATTTAATTTCTTGGAGTGACATTGCTTAATAAAAGTATATAGGTTTAAGGTGCACAATTCTATAATACATCATCTGTATATTGTATTGGGTATTATTTTTTCTTAATCCCTTCACATTTTTCACCCAGCTTTGCAACCCCACCTGTCAGTCTACGTATATGAGTCTATTTTTATATGTTACTTTACTTTGTTCATTAGATTCCACATATAAGTGAAATATCATGGCATTTGTGTTTTTCTGACTGGCTTACTTCACTGGGCATAATATTCTCCAGGCCCGTTCATGCTGTCACAAAAGGTAATTTTTTTTTGTTTGTTTTTCATTTTTATGCCCAGGTAGTATTCCATTGTGTAAATGTACCACAGTTTTTTTATCAACTCATCTACTGATGGGTACTTGGACTGCTTCCAAATCTTGTATAATATAAGTAATGCTGCAATGAAAATAGAGGTTCATATTTTATCAAGTTAGTGTTCTTGATATTTTTGGATATATTTCAAGAAATGGAATTGCTGGATCATAAGGAAGTTCCATTTTTAATTTTTTGAGAAAACTATACTGTTTTCCACAGTGATGCATCAATCTGCATTTCCACTAACAGTACATGAGGGTTCCTTGTTTCCACATCCTCACAGACATGTGTTGTTTGTTGACTTAGCATGAGGTGATATCTCACTGTGGTTTTAATTTGTACTTCTCTGACGATTAGTGATATTGAATGTCTTTCTATGTGTCTGTTAGCCATCTGTATGTCCTGTTTGGAAAAGTGTCTATTCATGCCCTTTGCCCATTTTTTCATTGGATTGTTTGTATTTTTCCATAGCTAACAGAAATATAAGAAAATTTATAAGAAATATAAACAAGAAGCAGTATAAAGATTTCAACTGGGGAGGAAAGAAGATGGATAGCCCAGGGTAAGGAATCACAATGATGAATTAAATGTGATCAATGTTTTGGTTTTCAAATATTTTTGCATTATTTTATAACTTTATATCCTTAAATATTTTGTAATACATATATAAAAATTAGAAATAAAGTAATAAACACTCATTTGCTAACATAAACTCTCTGTGCTAAAACAAATTGCATTAAAATTATATTGAACAATAAAAAATCATTTTTTATGAAAAAATCAAAGTACCTATTAATATTTGCTAATAGCTTTGATTAAAACTTGCTATCTACCTTTTATTGGTTAACCTGTACAATTCACCAATGGTGCCATTCTACTTTTCAAAAGGTACTAGATTTAAGTAATTGACTTAGATCTCTACATCTACAATTTCTACAAGGGCAGGGTATGTGTCTAGCTTGTTTATACTGTATTCTCTAGGATTGAACACATTTTTTGGTAAATACTGAATGAATGAATAAATAACAATAACAGCAAAAAATAAAAAATACATAGAAAGCAAAATATCTCAGTAATTCAATAGGTAATTGACAGAAACATGATACATTTTAGACTTTAAGAGACATTAAAACATCTCTCTCAGCTTCTAAGAGTTAAGGTAGTAAAGAAAACAGATGTGAAAATTTACTAAAGCACTGATAGACAAAAATGTATTCATTTGTATAAGTTGTTCTAATAAATGCTTAGGAACTTTATCCTATACACAAAGAATGACTTTCCCATGTTCATTGAATGCATTTTTTGAATGAATACTATATTGGACCACAAAAAGCAGTACTTCCCTAAATCAGAAATTATAATGTCCACATTTTATGAATACCAATGTAATTAATTTTTAATTAGGCTATCATATTTTTAAATGTTTTATTTTATTCAATAGTTATTAAGTACTTGTTATTTGCTTTTTATTTTGATGTGGTGGTTTAACCTTTTAGCTAAATAAGTTTTGAATGGAGTAAGTAGAGTAAGTTTTTTCCTTCAAGCTTTTTATTTATTCAATATTAATGTTAATACTGTTTGTAGATTCAATCAGTTTCTCCTATTAGAGAACAACAAAAGACTCACCAGTCTTTCTTAGTTTCATGTATTGATACTATAATTTGTAGTAATTTTCTATGCAATATATTTTCAAGGATTATAAATAACTTCTTTTTCCTGCTCCTTTACGTAAGGGTCACCTCTCTTCTTCATTGCCTTTTTTAAAGAGAAGTTTTCCTCTCAGGCCAAAAGATAGATTAGATTGGGCAGTAAGGAGATAGATTTGTGTGACAGGAACACAAGAATCAGATGTAGAGGAGAAGAAAAAATTACCTAGCTGTGATGACTCAGGGTGTGGGGGGAACAGGGTCAGGCAGCAGGTAAAGTGATGGGAAGATCCATAAGGACACAGTTTCTGTGTGAATTGGAGTCCTGTGCTCATGAAGCCAATTTGTGAAAACTATTTGAGTGGGTTGATTCCAATGGAAAAATAAAAATGAGAAAACTCATTTTCTTGAATGTTGAGGTTGGCATGGGTTCTATTTGACTAAGTATCTTGAAGGGAGAGTTGACAATGAAGAATAGAGAGAGTACTTTGATTATTCTACTTTGAGACAGCTTAATACACACTTATTTTAGCAAGGATTATGTGAAAAGATGGTGTAAACAAGTTAGCAGTTTAGCTGAAAGAGACAAGGATGAAGGAAAAACAGGTAGAAATATGCAGATTGCTCTCATACACAATTATTGAGCAATAGTTGTACACAATGATGAAACTGAGCAATTGCATAATATAATTAGGCAACAATGTCATTAGAAACATTGTATTGATTTTCTGCCAGTAACAGTAGATATCTGTTTTAAGGACAGTGATTGAAGAAGTATTAATTCCACCATGCACACTCTTGTATGTTTTTGCAATTCATGTCATCATCATGCGCCACAACCAGCTGCTAGATCATGTGCCTGGTGCAGATCTGAGCTGCTTGATCATAGCAGTCAAAGTCTCCCTGCTCAATAATGGCCACTGTGGACACATTCCAGGAAACAGTTTAACTTTATAAATAATGTAGTCTTTTTACAATTTCCTTTCCTTTAAGTTTTTGGTCTCATTAATGACTTCAAACATTTTTCTGCAATAGCATTATTTTAGTGTTATTGCACTGTCTAAATCCTAGCAAGGGTCTGGTGTGTAATAGCTAAAGTACAGTAGTGAAACCAAAATGTTCACACACACTGCCTTGCTTTTCAGTTTGCATGTCAACGTCCTTTAGTAAGATAAATTATTTGAGGAGATAACATTGTTTGGAAGAATTCTTCAGCTCCAATTATATAGACATGTTCCTTGGCTTTCTTTAGTGATTGTGATTCATCCTCTAACACTGTAACAAGAGCACCCTGAGACCCTAACTTCTACCTTTTCCTTGTAAGGGGAAGGAAACTGTTGGCTCAGGTAGTTCATGGGTCTAATCCAATCACAGAAATTTGTGATCTCAGCTAATTTTGACCCCTGGCATTTTAATATGGAGGATTTTAAAATACAAATTTTCAAAAATCATAATTATGCCGACACTGATAAATTTTCATGAAGACTGTGGCTTTTGAAACAAACTAAACTCTAGATGAATGCTTTAAATAGCATAGTTAAACCAGTTTCCACATAACTTTTGATTGAAATAATTATTTATTTTTTATATTGTATATGTAGATTTGATTTATTTAATGTGGCTCTGAGGAGACAGCTGAAGAGACAGTTGCCAGAATCCCTGTGCTGAATTCCTCTCCCACACTGCAGATGCCATCTTTCTTGGGTGGAGCTCTCCCCACCTTATAGCATCAACCTGGGAGAATGCAATAGTTTTACCATCTGGACTCCCTGTTGCTCCACCCTTAAGACCTTGTGCCCTGCTGATGAGTTAGCTGTCTGGGCTAGGGCATAGAGGTCTGGGAAGATCCAGGGGTTGTCAGTGGCTGAGTTGTCTGGCTTTGGGAAGGGGGCAATTCTCCCTCCACTTTCCCATGCAGCTTGCGGATGCCTCCCTCTTACAGGAGATACACTACTCCACCCTCTCAACTCCTGGTGTTGCTAAGCACAAACTCCTGAGAAGGTCTGGGAAGAATATGAAACAGATTAAGTTATGATATTCTGAGGTCGGGGTCACTCACCCCATCTTCCCACAGGCCTGACCAGTACTCCCTCTCAGAGGAGATCTACTTGCCCTATCCTACTGACTCCCAGCAGTCCCATCCTGCTGAGCTCAGGCTCCTGACAAATTTTTGGAGAGACTGAGTTGTATGGCCCTAGGATAGGGGCCATATTCCCCTTGCAAGGCTTACTGGTGCAGAGCCTTCCCTTCACATGGAAAATCTTAGTCTCTTTGGGCCTGATAAACTCTGCTGGACTCTGATGATTCCCTGAGGCCCCACCCTACCACAAAGTTCTACAGGGTTTCTGTGGGGGAGGCTAGACTTGATATACCCTGGCAATTTTGCTAAGTGGCTTCAGAGCCAGCAATGGCATAAGTCTGAACCTATATCAGTCTGGTAAATACCACTCACCTCTATCTGGTTACTCACTGAAAGCCTACATCACAAAACTCAAGTACTTCCAGAGGTTTTTTCAGTGGATGAGCTTAACAGGAAGCAGGTAGGTGAAGGAAGGCAGGTGCAGATATCAGGGTACCTTGGGCCTTTTGCTGACTATCCCCCATGCTTGGTGCTGAAGGAAGTAGACCTTGGTGTGCAGCCTGGTCCTTCCCATAAGCACCCATACCAAGCACAGGCAGTGACAAACTGTGAATGGCATTTCAGCTCCAAACAAATTACCTAGAATGAGTCACAGGCAGTGTCTGATCTTGCTCTGCATCAGAGTCCCTCCCAAAAAGCCCCAGAAAAAACACACCCAGTGACCAGCTTCAAACAATATTAAAGTACGATGCAATTAGCTTCATAAGTGGCTCATCAAAAGTAAGATTTCTGGCAGGCACCAAACACTGTTGAAGCAATATTGCTTCATGTGGTCAGCACCTGCACAGCAGCTTATATACAATGATTGAGGTTAATCCTCATAGTAAGCCACTCAGAGAGCCAACCAAAAACATGAACTGGGCAATAGCAATCAAGACTCAATTACCATCCCGAGGTCATCCAGCGCAGGAGAGCAAGATGACTGACTCACTGAGCCCCATAGTTCTCCTACCAACGAAGATCATACAACAAAGACAGAGAGTCAAAGCAGATCAATCCAATAAGCAGAAATAAACAAGAAAAGTCACCTAAAATGAGGAGACAAAGAAACAACATGAGCACTATTATCACTGATACGTCCCCTAGGTTAAGAGAGTTAAAGGAAAGAATAAACGAATGGGACAACATCAAACCAAAAAGCTTCTTCACTGCTAAAGAAAAGATCAACAAAGTGAAAAAAGAACTAACCATGTGGGGAAATATATTTGTCAGTGATACCATGGACAAATGTTTGAACTCCAAAATATATAAAGAACTCACATGACTCTACTCCAGGAAGACAAACAATCCGATTGAAAAATGGGCAAAGGATCTGAATAGACACTTTTCCAAAAAGGACATACAGAGGGCCCATAGGCACATGAAAAAATGCTCAACATCACTAGCAATTAGAGAGATGCAAATTAAAACCACAATGAGATAACACTTCAGTCAGAATGGTCATAATTAAAATTTAACAAACAACATGTGCTGGTAAGGTTGTGGCGAAAAGGGAACCTTAGTGCACTTTGGAAGGAATGAAGATTGGTGTATCCACTGTGGAAAACAGTAGAGAATTTCCTCAGGAAACTAAAGATGGAACTGCCTTTCAATCCAGAGATCCCACTGCTGGGTTTATACCCTAAGAATACTGAGTTCCAGCCAAGATGGAGACATAGGTAGAAACGCTTCTCTTCCTCGCACAACCAAAAGAAGTATAACAACCAATTTAAAAACAATAAAGAACCAGAATTGCCAGAAAATTAAATTGCATGGAACTCTGACAACAAAGGAGTTAAAGAAACATTCATCCAGGCTGGTAGGAGGGGCAGAGACAAGCAGCCAGGCAGAGATGACCTGTGGCAAGGTTGTGGACAAGGTGAGTGAAATGGGGTTGGCTGACCAGGATACTGAAGACTCAAAACCTCTTGCTGTAAAATATTGTGGGGGTTGCAAAGGTGGGAGAAACTCCCAGTCTCACAGGAGACTTCTTAGAAAGTGGGGCTAGAGCAGAGTGAGTAAGCGATACTGTTCTCTCTCTGATTCCTCCCCCAAGACAGCACCACAAGGAAGCAAAGAGGGTTGCCCTCCCCTGGTGAATAATTAAGTCTCTACCCCTATACAACGTAACAGGTGCACCAAGACAAAGAAATGTGGTCCAAATAAAAGAACAGACCAAAACTCAGGAAAAAGAGCTAAGCAACGAGGAGACAGCTCTTCAGGATGCTCACAGAAATGGTTGAGATCAGTCACAAAATGAAGGAAGAAATGAAGGCTACACAAAGTGAACTAAAGCAAAATATACAGGGAATCAACAGTGAAGGGTAGGAAACTAGGACTTAAATCAATGATTTGGAGATAGTGGAAGAGATAAACATCCAACCAGAACAGAATGAAGAAACAAGAATTTAAAAAAATGAGGAGAGGTTTAGGAACCTCCAGGACAACTTTAAATGTTCCAACATCCAAATAATAGGGGTGCCAGAATGAGAACAGGAAGAGCAAGAAATTGAAAACTTTTTGGAAAAAATAATAAAGGAGAACTTCCCCAATCTGGCAAAGGAAACAGACTTTCAGGAAGTCCAGGAAGCTCAGAGGGTCCCCAAAAATTTGGACACAAGGAGGAACACACCAAGGCACATCACAATTAAGTTACACAAGATTAAACATAAGGCAAAAATCTTAAAAGCAGCAAGAAGAAAGGAGAGAGTTACCTTACAAAGGAGTTTCCAGAACACTATCAACTGATTTCTCAAAAGAAACCTTGCAGGAAAGAAGGGGCTGGAAAGAAGTCTTCAAAGTCATGAACGGCAAAGACCTACATCCAAAATTACTCTATCCAGAAAAGCTATCATTTAGAATGGAACGGCAGATAAAGTGATTCCCAGATAAGGTAAAGTTAAAGTAGTCACCATCACCAAGCCCTTATTATATTAAATGATAAAGGGACTTATCTAAGAAATGAAATAAGAGACTTCCGGCCAAGATGGAAGTGTAGGTAGACACACTGTGCCTCCTTGCACAACCAAAAGAGAGAAAACAACAATTTAAAAAACAAAAACAGCCAGATCTAACAGAAAACTGAACTGAGTGGAAGTACGACAACAAAGGAGTTAAAGAAGACACATTCATCGAGACCAGTAAGTGGGGTGGAGCCGGGTGGAGAGCACTCAGCAAGACACAGTTTGTGGAGCCGTACCAGCAATGCTCCAGCTGCCTGGAGAGGTCCATGATGGGCACGCCTGGCCAAAATGTGGCAGGCACACTCGGTGAAACTGGGGCTGAGACTGATGGACGGGGGGTCCCTCATTCTTGTGCAGAAAAACCAGGAGGAAAAGCTGGGGAGCGGAACAAACCACATGGCCCACCAACTCAGGGAAATAAAGCCTCAAACCACCAATTGGAAACACCTGTGGGGGTTCAGGCGGCAGTGGGAGGAACTCCCGGCCTCACAGGAGAGTTTGTTAGAGAGACCTACAGGGACTTGGAACTGTGAAGGCCCGTCCACTCACCCCAGAGAAGGGCTTCAGCAAAGAAGGGCCCAACTTGCTTGTAGGTAGCTGGGGAAGTGCAGAGAACAGAGCAAGCGCCATTGTTCTCTCAGGCCCCGCCCCCACAGACAGCGTCAAAACACAGTGACGTGAGTTGACCCACCCTGGTGAACACCTAAGGCTCTGCCCCTTAAAGTAACAGGCACACCAAGAAAAAAAAAATGGCCCAAATGAAAGAACATATCAAAGCTCCAGAAAAAATACAACTAAGTGATGAACAGATAGCCAACCTATCAGATGCACAGTTCAAAGCACTGGTAATCAGGATGCTCACAGGATTCGAAGAAAAATTGTCACAATTACTTGAACAAATGAAGGATAATATAAAGGAAATGAAGGGAAATCTGCAGGGAACCAATAGGGATGAGAAGGAAACTGGAACTCAAATCAATGAAGTGGACCAGTAGAAAGAAAAAAACACCCAACCAGAAAAGAATGAAGAAACAAAAATTCAAAAAACTGAGCAGAGGCTTAGGAACCTCCAGGACATCTTTAAGCGTCCCAACATCCAAGTCATAGGGGTGCCAGAAGGAAAAGAGGAAGATCAAGGGATTGAAAACTTATTTGAACAAATAATGAAGGAGAACTTCCCCAAGCTGGTGAAGGAAATAGATTTTCAGGAAGTCCAGGAAGCTAACAGAGAGTCCCAAAGAAGTTGAACCCAAAGAGGAACACACCAAGACACATCATAATTACATTACTCAAGATTAAAAATAAAGAGAAAAGAGAAAAGGAGACAGTTACCTACAAAGGAATTCCCATAAGACTGTCAGCTGATTTCTCAAAAGAGACTTTGTAGGAAAGAAGGGGCTGGAGAGAAGTATTCCAAGTCATGAAAGGCAAGGACCTACATCCAAGAATACTCTATTCAGCAAAGCTATCATTTAAAATGAAAGGGCAGATAAAGTGCTTGTCAGATAAGGTCAAGTTCAAGGAGTTCATCATCACCCAGCCTTTATTGTATGAGATGTTAAAGGGATTTATATAAGGTATAGAGGGACATCAACAGGGGAGTGGGAGGAGAGAGGGGGAAAAGGTGCAGAGAACAAGTAACATAAATGGTAGGTAGAAAACAGACAGGGGGAGGTTAAGAATAGTATAGGAAATGTAGAAGCCAAAGAACTTATGTGTATGACCTATGGACAAAAAGTAAAGGGCAGGGAATGGGGGCGGGGGTGGGGGTGGAGGGGAAGAAAGGGGGGGGAAATGGGACAACTGTAATAGCATAATCAATAAAATATATTTAAAAAATAGAATAAGATAAAATCTATGAATAGTAAGATGACAACATGATCATAACTACCAACAGCTGATCCTAAAAAACAAAAAGAGAAACTAAGCAAGCAACTAGAACACTAACAGAATCACAGAAATGGAGATCACATGGAGGGTTATCAGTGGAGAGGGGAAGGGGGAGAATGGAAGAGAAAGAGTACAGGGAATAAGAATCATAATTGGTAGGTATAAAATAGACAAGGTAAGGTTAAGAATAGTATAGAAAATAGAGCAACCAAAGAACTTATATGTACAAACCATAGACATGAATTAAAGAAGGGGAATGATAGAGGGTTGGTGGATGCAGGGCAGAGGGAGAATAAAGGGGAGAAACAAATTGAGACAACTGTAAAAGCATAATCAATAAAAATATACTTTTAAAAAAAGAATCTTGAATCACCAATTCAAAAGAACCTATGCACCCCAATGTTCATAGCAGCATTATTATCACAGCCAAGTGCTAGAAACAGCCTAAGTGCCTATCAGTAAATGAGTGGATCAAAAACTGTGGTAGATTTACACAATGGAATACTATTCAGCAGAAAGAAAGAAGGAACTACCCTTTGGTACAGCATGGATGGAATTGGAGAGTATTATACTAAGTGAAATGAGTCAGGCAGTGAAAGACAAATACCATATGATCTCATCTATTAGTGCAACCTAATCAACAAAACAAACAAGTGAGCAAATAGAACCAGAGACTTGAGAATAAAGAACAAACTGACAGTGACAAGAGGGGAGGGAGGAGGTGGGTAATGGGGGAAAGAAAGGGAAGGGCCAAGCAAAGGAACATGAATAGTGGACTCATGGGCACAAACAATGGACAGGATTGACTGTGGGAGTAGGGTATGACAGGACAGTGCAGGACAATGGGGCAAAAAGCAGGGCGACTATAACTGAACAACAAAAATTAAAACATTAAAATAAATTAAAAAAGAAACAACTCTCAATTGAAATTAAAGTTGAAATCCACAGAAAGAATGTTAACAAAATTGAGGCAAGCAAACTATCAGATGTTGAGTTCAAAATAATTGTGATAATGATATAAGGAGCTCAATGAGAACTATAAGGAACTCCGTGGAAGTTACAAGGAACTTACAGAGAACTACACAAGCATGGAAAAAGACAGAGAAGCTATCAGTAAGAGTCAGGAGGAAATGAAGAATGCAATATCTAAAATGAAGAACACACAGGAAGAAATTAAAAGGAGGCTAGATGAAGCAGAGGATCGAATTAGCAAGCTGGAGAAATAAATCCTAGACAGAGCAATAAAAACAAAACAAAAAAGACTCAAAAAGAATAAAGAATGTTTAAAGGAGCTGCAGGACAACATGAAACATAATAATACCCATATCATCAGGATACCAGAAAGAGGAGAAGAGGAGCAAGGGAAAGAAACCTGTTTGAAAAAGTTATGACAAAAAACTTTCCTAACACGATGAGAGAGAAAGATATGCAAGTCCAGGAAGCACACAAGGGCTCCAATCATGATAAACCCAAAAAGGCCCACCCCAAAACACATCATAATTAAATGGCAAAATTTAAAAACAAAGAGAGAATCTAAAAGGCAACAAGGGAGAAACAGATAGTAGTATACAAGGGAGCCCCGATTAGGCCATCAGCTGATTACTCAACTGAAATGTTATAAGCCAGAAGGGAATGGCAAGAAATATTCCAAATAATGAAAAGTAGAGGCCTGCAACAAAGACTACTCTATCCAACAAGGCTCTCATTTAAAATAGAAGGTGAAATAAGGAGCTAGTAAGACCAAAAAAAAAAAAAAAAAAAAAAAAAAAAAAAAAAAAAAAAAAAAAA
>PVJI01027440.1:0-17676 GCA_004026765.1 Micronycteris hirsuta
GAGTGACCCCTTCCCTCCGAAGCAGTCTCCCTACCGGTTGATCTTTCAGTTTTATGCGCAGTCCTGGTTTCCAATCTTCTCTACTCTGGAATACAACTGGGTGATCGCTCTGCTCCTCAGAAAATCGGCCCGATATCCCGCCAGTGGGCCGGAGAATAGCGATCACGCTTCTCCCTTCTCCGCCGCCATCTTTCTCTCAAAATAACTGTAATTAAACAAAAAAATTAATTAAAAAAAATTTTCTTCACCCAGAATAAAAAAAAATTACAGGAAAAAAAAATTTACTTCCTTGCTGCATCCTTCCCCCCTCCCTGGATCAAAAGAGCTTATGCTAATGAATGTCCAGGCTCTTCCCAAACCAAATGTTTATAATAAAACACAAGACTATTGCCCTTACATTTGCATATCTCCCATTTGATGTATCCCCTCAGTTCATCTACCACTAAACCTGAATATACATTCTATGCATAAGTTAATGAAGACCGATATGATGCTCGGTGCCCAAAATCTTGAATAAAAACCCCTGGACCCTAGGCTCGGGGCTCTCTCCCAGATGATGGAGGAGGAGTCGCATGGTCCCAGATCTCTTTTCCTGTGTATTTTTTTTTAAGATTTTATTTATTTATTTTAGAGAGAGGGGAAGAGAGGGAGAAAGAGAGGTAGAGAAACAGCAATGTATGGTTGCCTCTCACATGGCCCTCACTGGGGACCCAGCCCACAACCCAGGCATGTGCCCTGACTGGGAATCAAACCAGGACCCCCTGGTTCCCAGCCCACACTCAATCCACTGAGCTACATCAGCCAGGGCATGTATTTTTGAGAGATTTATTTACACACATTAAGTCACGGTCACCACGGATTATGCACAGCTGTAATCTGTGATATTACACCATTTTGAACTTTTTGGAATCGTCTGTGAAGGATAGGGGTAAGCTCTTCCTTGAATGCTTTGTAGAATTCTCCTGTGAAACCATCAGGTCCAGGGCTTTGTGTGTTGGGAGTTTTTTGATTACTGCTTCAATTTCGTCTGCTGTTATTGGTCTGTTCAGGCTTTCATTGAGTTTTGGAAGATTATATTTTTCTAGAAATTTGTCCATTTCATCTAGGTTTTCAAATTTCTTGGCATACAGTTCTTCATAGTAGTTTCTTACAATCCTTTGTATCTCTTTGGCATTGGTTGTAATCTCTCCTCTTTCATTTCTGATTGAGTTTATTTGGGTCCTCTCTCTTTTTTTCTTGATGAGCCTGCTTAAAGGCTTGTCAATTTTGTTTTTCTTTTCAAAGAACCAGCTCCTGGATTCATTGACCCTTAGAATTGTGCTTTTAGTCTCTATGTCATTTAATTCTGCTTTGATCTTGGTTATTTCCTTCTTTCTACTTGCTCTGGGCTGTCTTTGCTGTTGTTCCTAGAGTTCTTGTAGGCGTAGGGTGAGGTTGTTTGTTTGAAATGTTTCTATCTTTTTTAGGTAAGCCTGTATCACTTTGAACTTCCCTCTCAGGACTGCCTTTGCTGTGTCCTATAAGTTTTGAATTTTAGTGCATTCATTTTCATTTGTTTTGAGAAACTTTTTGATTTCTTCCCTAAACTCGTCCTTGACCCATTCATTGTTTAATAGCATGCTGTTCAATCTCCATGATTTTGAGTGCTTTGGGGTTTTTTCCTTGGGGTTGTTTTTCTAATTTCAGTCCCTTGTGGTCAGAGAAAATACTTGTATGATTTCAATTTTCTTGAATTTGTTGAGGCTTGTTTTATGTCCTATCATGTAGTCTATCTTCGAGAATGTTCCATGTGCATTTGAAAAGAATGTGTATTTAGCTTCTTTGGGGTGAAAGGCTCTACATGTGGCAGTGATTTCAACACGCATGTTCTGGAATTTACACGTTTTGAGCACAGCTCTGTGTGATTCCCGTGTGGACAAGTGTGGATCATGTCTGTGGAATGGGAATTCTCTAATAGGAATTTGGCAAAGATGTATCTTAAAAAATTCTGGCTTGCTGTGCCCTGCATATTACATTAACCTGGTCCTGCCTGCCACCGAACCTGAATTTACACCCTAATGCCCTGCTAATGAGTAATCTTACCCATGTTCTGCTTAATCCCATGAATAATCAATCCAATGTAAATGTGTGCTAATGCCCCTAATGAAAACCCTGGCTGGGCAAGCCATGAGGCTTTTTCCTGAGATGGGAGGAATTAGCCACGTGGCCCCAGTCTCTCTTTCCCCGCGTGTCTCGGTATGAGATTCATACACGCATCGGATCACAGTCACCACGGGTATCGGCAGGTACGATTATCCCCATGACATCTACATATGTCAGTAAAGTCCATTTCATCTAGGGCATTGCTCAATGCCACAATATCTTTGTTGATATTTTGTTTGGAAGATCTGTCCATTTTTGACAGTGGGTGTTAAAATCCCCTACTATAATTGTGTTGCTGTCAATATCTTTCTTGAAGTCCTCCAACATTTTCTTTATGTATTTGGGTGCTCCTATGTTGGGTGCATATATATATTTACAATGTTTATGTCTTCTTGGTGGATTCTTCCATTTACTGTTATGAAATATCCTTCTGGGTCTCTCTTCTTGGTGGATTCTTCCATTTACTGTTATGAAATATCCTTCTGGGTCTTCCATTTACTGTTATGAAATATCCTTCTGGGTCTCTCTCTTTACTGTTATGAAATATCCTTCTGGGCCCGTTTTTGAAGTCTATTTTGTCTGATATGAGTATTGCTACCCCAGCTCCTTTTTCCTGTCCATTAGCTTGGAAAATTTGTTTCCAGCCCTTCACTTTCAGTCTGTGTAGGTCTTTTGTCCTGAGGTGGGTCTCTTGTAGGCAGCATATGTGTGGGTCATGCTTTCTTATCCATTCAGCTATTCTATGTCTTTTGATTGGAGCATTTAATCCATTTATGTTTAAGGTTATTATTTATAGGTACTTAATCACTGCCATTTTTTTTGTATTTGTGTTCCCCCCTCTCTCTCTCACTTCCTTCCTTTCCTTATAGCAGTCCCTTTAGCATCTCTTGCAGAGTTGGTTTGGTGGAGGTGTATTCCTTTAGGATTCTTTTGTCTAGGAAGCACCTTATTTGGCCCTCTATCTTGATTGAGAACCTCTCTGGGTAAAGTAGCCTTGGTTGCAGGCCTCTGGGTCTCATTACATAGAACATTTCTTGCCATTCTCTTCTGGCTTAGAGTATTTCCATTGAGAAGTCGGCTGCTAACATTATCAGGGCTCCCTTGTACGTTACTTCTTTTTTTCTCCCTTGCTGTCTTTAAGATTCTCTGTCTTGGAATTTTGCCATTTTAATTATGATGTGTCTTGAAGTGGATCTCTTTGGGTTCCCCTTGATTGGAACTCTCTGTGTTGCCTGGATTTGTTTGACTTTTTCTCTCATCAGATTCGGGAAGTTTTCCACCATTATTTTTTCAACCAGGTTTTCTTTCCCTTGCTCTTCTTCTTCTCCTTCTGGTATCCCTATTATATGGATATTTTTACATTTCATGTTGTCCTGCATTTCCCTTAATCCCTCTTCATTCTTTTTGAGCCTGTTTTCCTTTTCTTGCACTTTCTGGGTGTTTCTTTATACCATGTTCTCCAGCTCATTGATCCGATCCTCTGCTTCATCGATCCTGTTTTTCATTCCTTCTACTGTGTTCTTCAGTTCAGAAATTGTATTCTTCATGTCCTCTTGGCCCTTGTGGATAGTTTCTATTTTCTTTTTAATGTTGATATAGTTTGCAGTGAGTTCATTGTAGTTTTCCTGTAGTTTCTAGTAATTCTCTGTGAGCTCATTGAGCTTTCTGATTGAACTCAATTCCTGAGAGTTGTCTGGCCTCTGTTTCATTTATCATTCTTTCTGGGGCTTCCTCCTTTCCTTTCATTTGGGGATTGTTTCTTTGTCTTCCCATTGTTTGTGAGACTCTTCTTGTTAGCCTCTGTTTCTTAAATTGTCCTGTTCTGACTCCCTGTGTTTATGGTATGAACTTCTATGGTAGAATACCTGTGAGAGTCAGTCGTGCAGTCTCCTTAATCTCCTGAGCTTGCTAGTCTTGGAATGTCATTTTGTTAGCTCTCTGTTTTTCTTTGTGTTTTGATTGTTGTTGGGTTTTTATTTTGTGGGTCCTTTCCTTCAGCTGGTTTCCTGAGGGTCATTCCATCCACCCCGCCTTATATTCTGTTGTGCAGGTGTGGACAGGTTGTGTTGTAGCTGGTTCTTCTGTATGAACAGGTTTTTTTGGCTTCTCTGTCACTCTTGTTCAGTTGTTTATTGTGGGTAGTTTCTCCACCAATTCATTGTATCCAGGTCCATCCTGGATTGAGGTTAGTGTGGATTCCACTCCTTCCTTCACCTTCTTCTGTTCTTATCTGTTGGTGTTTCCTTTGTAGGTGAGTTTTCTCTTCCAGCAGGTATCCTGGTGTTCACAGCTTCTGCCTACTCTTTTTTGTGATCAGTTGGAAGGGGAAGGAAAAATGGTTTAAGACAGCAGGAGTGTATTCTATGATACTTAATGTACCAACCTTTAGAGAAGATATAGGAGATCCTTTGGATATTTATAGTGTTAACCAGGATATTTCAACTAACTAGTCACTTTTAAGAGAGGGTAGGAAGTAGGTAAGACTCTTGTTAGGGGTCGGGGGAGGATTTTGAGTTGGATCTAGAAAGCAATGAGCTTGTGGGAGGTCAGATTATGAGGTAAAGTGAGAATAAAGGACAGAAAATAGGTGTAGTGTGTGAGAGAACAGAGTTATCCACAACAGTAATTAAGTTCAGGAAACAGTGGATTGGGCTAAGACCCGGGGGCTGGGGTGTTGTGTAATATTTACAATTGTATGGAACAGCAATTATTTACAGTGCTAATGGAGCTACAATCATATGACAGACTCTATGTGATCTGGAAAACAAGATTAGGAAGTATAGGACCTAGAGTGGTGTGTTAATAGAACACAAGTAAAGTGAAAGACAGTAAGTCAAAAATACACTATGAATGAGAGAATAAGGGAAACCAGTCAAACAATGCAATTCAACCAGTCAAACAAAGAAGACTAAACAGAAAGAAGGGAAATATAAAAATACTAGTAAAATGAAAGATGTAAGAATAATGAAAAATAATAATAATACAAATATACAATATCTTGCAAGTCCTCTGGAGTAGCAAAGTAAAATTTGCCTCAGCTGTTGGGGTGACCCCTGTTTGGGTTTAACTCTGGTCTTTTCACAGTTTCTGGTTTTATTGTCTCACTTGTGGGAATTACTAAAAAATACAACAACCACCAAAAATAAAAAAAAAACCTAAGAACCTCCTGCTGGCTTCAAACTGGCTAAGCAGGCTGTCTTCAGTAGGCTGAGGGGGGAATTGGTTTCTCTTCTCTCCCCTCCCCAGCGGCACTGGACCTGTTTCTGGCCCAGCCCCCCAGTGCTCCTCTGTGCCCATCATAGGCCTACAGTCCACCAGCTGAGCTATCCTTGAGGTGTACCAATTAGGGGCAATTCACACACCCTCTTCTCACTCTTTGTTGTCCTAGATGCTAGGGGCTCTCAGGGCCCCTTCAGGCTAGTTCAGCTCCCCCACTGTGTTAAGTCTTTCTGGGGATTGCTGACTCCCTGATTGCAGGGCAGGGGTTCCGCCCTTGGTTGCCTGGCTGCCACTGTGGCCTCCTCTGCTGTTTCCTTGGGGGTGCTGGGGTCAGGTGTGCTCAGTCCCAGGACTGTGTTGTGGGAAGACACTCAGCCACAGGCCCCTCAATGGGTGCCCACCATCCCCCCGGACTGCCTCTGCACAGGGTCTTCCTCAGGGCGCACACTCCCCGGTTCTGTGGTGAGCAACCTCCCTGGAACTAAGGTTGTGAGCATGGGACCCTCCTAGCCACCTAGGGGGTGCCCCAAGGCTGGGTGAGGACAGGGCCTGGTTGGCTGCTGCAGGAGAGTTTCCCAAACAGCTGCAGTGTGTCTCTTTCTTTACTTTTTCTTTTTGAAAAATTGCTCCTGTTCAAGCCTGCCACTCCATGCAAGGGCCTGGCCTCTCACTTAGCCCAATTTTTCAACCAGACCAGGGACTATCTGGGTCAGGTCCCAGCATGGCCCAGCTCTCAACTCTCCCCAGCCGGCGCACACAGACTCTGTGGGTGCTCACAGCCCCCATGTGTTTGCCACTTCTTCCTTTTTCCCTCCCTGCAGCTTCAAGCAACCAGGTCTCTCCTGGTGCTGCTCCAACCTTGTTTGGAAGGGGAGGGAGCCATTGACATGACTCTCTCCCAAGAACCCTGGAGCACACCTGGCTGGCGCTGGGCAAGGGGCTGCTGCAGCCCTAGTGCCCGCACTGGACCCAGGGACCTTATTTGTCCTGAAGATCTCTCCTTTACTGGCTGATTTTTCTATGACCTGTACAATTTTGGTCTTCAGTCTTCATATATGCTGGGGTACTGTTGGCTGTTTGCTCTGTTTCTCAGAAGATCACCTAGGTGTTTCACCCATGTACAGAAGGGAGTGGACTCCGCTCCTACCTATCTCGCTGCCATCTTCTTCAGTGAGCCCACCTAACGATTCTTGAATGGGTTTTTGGTCACTTATTGCCAGGTCCTTGCCCCTCATTTTGCAGTCTTGACAATACAAGTGCTTTTCTCAGACATATCCAATGACCTGAAGTCCAGGAGGTTTGGAGCTGAGTTAGGGAACCTAGGCCCATATTCTTGGCTTATCAACTCTTCCTTACTTTTTTTCTACTTGGGGCTGATGGATGGCATAGCTGTTATTAACTTTGGTCTTTCTAGGAGTTGAACTGTTAATGTAGCAATGTTCTATAGATGGGATATTGCTTCATTTTTCTCATCCTAAAAGCTGAGGTCATAGAGTGCTTGCTTTCTGAGATAGCTTGAGGACTAGATGAGATATTATGTATCACCTGAAGACTGTAAAGTGGTAAATATATGTCAGTTATGCCAATTGCTTAGTCACTTAGAGACCTTATTGTTGGTAATTAATTCATTTAACAAATAAGTGAGTCTTGGCACAAAACTATGAGAGGCACTATAGGTGTTTAAAAAAATAAGAATGATCACTGCAGACAGAGGCTTTAGATCAGCAGGCAGAAGGTGATCCACATGAAAGTCAGGACTTCAGCCTAGTACAAGGTGCTACAGGGCCAACAGTGATCACAGGTGATGCTGGAAAAACCCTAAAGACTTAGTAAACCTCAAGGAGAGGGTGCGGATGATTGCAGGAACGGGCACCACAAGGATGTGGACTCTTCTCTATCTCTGGAGAATTCATGGATTTCCAGAAGATGGAGATATAGTCATCCATTGTGTGGCCTCTTTTGTCCATGGATAGAAACAGAAGGCTAGGGGTGAGTGATTCTAGAATGACAGCCCCTCCTGCAACCTGGAAAATCCATTGCACCCTTTTTATTACTAAAATATAATTCTTCTACTGGTGGACTTCTTCTCCAAAAGTATTACCTCTATAATTCATGGCTCCTTTCTCTGTTCACACCTCTTGTATGGGCAATCTGTCCTATTCCCGGCACTGGTGGATTTTTTGTAAAATTAACCCAGATGAAACCAAGTAGAGAGAGAAAAAGTGCTTCATACATGGGGACCAAACAGAGTAAAGGTTAGGATGGGAACAGGCTGAGAAGTAGAGAGGGATGGGATGCCCAACAACAGGCCCTATGTTGGAAAGTACCAGGAGGGGTGAAACTTAGACAACTGAGATGACTGAGGGTGTGACTTCAGGCTCAAGTCAACCCCTCTACTCCCACCCCAGTAATGGAGGGTCACATTGAAACCAAAATGTAGTTCTTATTCTATCTAGGAGGTTATAAAGAGGTACAAAAATGTATAAAAATTATTTTAATTGCCAAAGTAAAAATCCCTTATTGTAACCCCAAATCATATACTTTAACACCCACAAAGCCCTGCAACAACTAGGCAATGACCCAAATTTCACCTATATTCCTCAAGAGAATAGCATTTTCCAAAACAGCACATTGCTATCACTCCTGCACCACTACCTCCCCCTCCCACCAAGTTCACATTGGAGAACATGATTCATGGGATGGTTGTTTTACAAAGAGAAAAAGATTTCTTTTGCAACCTTTCTTTTAATTTAATCCATTTTTGATCAATAGTGAAATGAGTTTCTGTGGTACTTTTAATTCTTTACTAGGCTGAATTGGTTTGTTCAACTAAAGATGACTTATTTATTCATTCATTTATATTATGGAAGGAATATTTAGATATTGCTATTTTTTAAAACCAAAAAGTACAAATAATGCAAAAGAAGACAACAAAAGCACCTGCAATTCCATCACCCAGAAAGACTACTATCAAAATTTAGGTGCCTATCTTCCCAGATTTCTATGTGTGAGTATGCATGCATATGTGTATACATATATACTTTTTCTTACAAAATTGGGATTGTGACTTCCGGCCTAGATGGAGGCGTAGGTAGACACACTATGCCTCTTTGCACAACCAAAAGAGGAAAAAAAGCAATTTAAAAAACAAAAACAGCCAGATATGACAGAAAACTGAACTGAGTGGAAGTCTAACAACCAAGGAGTTAAAGAAGACACGTTCATCCAGACCAGGAAGCGGAGTGGAGCACGTGGAGAGCACTCAGCAAGACGCGGTTTGTGGAGCGGTACTGGTAACGCTCCAGCTGCCTGGACAGGCCCGTGGCCAGCGTGCCTGGCCAAAACGCGATGGGCACACTCGGTGAAACTGGGGCTGAGACTGGTGGACTGGGCGGTCCCTCATTAGTACGAAGATAAACTGGGAGGAAAAGCTAGGGGGTGGAACAGACTGCGTGGCCCACCAGCACAGGGAAATAAAGCCTCAAATCACTGATTGAAAATACCTGTGGGGGTTGAGGTGGCGGTGGGAGGAATTCCCAGCCTCACAGGAGAGTTCGTTGGAGAGACCCACAGGGACATGGAAATGTGAAGGCTCGCCCACTCACCCTGGAGCCAGCAAAGAAGGGACCAACTTGCTTGTGGGTAGCTGGGAAAGTGTGGACAACAGAGCAAGTGCCATTGTTCTCTCTGGCCCCGCCCACACACACAGCGTCACTACACAGTGACGTGGGTTACCCCGCCCTGGCGAACAACTAAAGCTCTGCTCCTTAAAATAACAGGCAAATGAAAAAAAATAGCCCAAATGAGAGAGAAAAAAATGGCGGCAAGATCAGGGGAGCAGAGTCCACTTCCTCCTGCCCAGGTGAAACACCTAGCCGATTTTCTGAGGAACAGAGTGAACACCCAAAGGTATACCAGCATATATGAAGATTGGTGACTAGGATTAAAGGGGAAATTGAACGATCAGATGGTGAGACATTAAAACCTGAAATAGTGAAGAAAACAGAGTTATACCAGGCAAGGGTCAGCCCAAAAAACAGAGACAGTGACACAAAATTAACTTCGCTACTCCAGAGAACTTGACAGATCAATTTAAGAAACAGAGGCTAGCAAGAAGAGTTTCACAAACAATAGTAAGACAAGAAACAATCCCCAAATGAAAGGAAAGGAGGAAGCCCCAGAAAGAATGATAAATGAAACAAAGGCAAGCCAACTATCAGATATTGAGTTCAAAGCATTGGTTATCAGGAAGCTCAAGAAGCTTGAGAAGCTCGATGAGCTCACAGAAAATTACCAGAAACTACAGGGAAACTATAATGAACTCACTGCAAACTATATCAACATGAAAAAGGAAATAGAAACTATCCACAAGGGCCAAGAGGACATGAAGAATACAATATCTGAACTGAAGAACACAACAGAAGGAATTAAAAGCAGGCTCAATGAAGCAGAGGATCAGAACAGTGAGCTGGAGGATAATGTAGGAAAAAACACCGAAAATGAGTAAGAACAGGAAAAAAGATTCAGAAAGAATGAAGATGTATTAAGGGAAATGCAGGACGACATGAAACATAAGAATGTTTGTAAAATAGGGATATCAGAAGGAGAAGAAGAAGAGCAAGACATAGAAAACATGGTTGAAAAAGTAATGATGGAAAACTTCCATAATGTGATGAGAGAAAAAGTCACACAAATCCAGGAAATACAGAAAGTCCCAATCAAAAGGAACCCAAACAGGCCCATTTCAAGACACATCATCATTAAAATGGCAAAATTCCAAGACAAAGAGAGAATCTTAAAGGCAGCAAGGTAGAAAAAGGAAGTAACATGCAAGGGAGCCCCAATAAGGTTAGCAGCTGACTTCTCAATGGAAACACTCTAAGCCAGAAGAGAATGGCAAGAAATATTCCAAGTAATGAGAACCAGAGGCCTGCAACCAAGGCTACTGTACCCAGAAAGGCTCTCAATCAAGATAGATGGCCAAATAAGGAGCTTCCAAGACAAAAGAAGTCTAAAAGAATACACCTCCACCAAACCAGCTCTGCAAGAGATACTAAGGAGACTGCTTTAAGGACAGGAAGGAAAAGAGAGAGAAATACAGGTACAAAAAAAAAGGGCAATGAATAAGTACCTATCAATAATAACCTTAAATGTAAATGGATTAAATTCTCCAATCAAAAGACATAGAATAGCGGAATGGATAAGAAAGCAAGACCCACACATATGCTGCCTACAAGAGACCCACCTCAGGACAAAAGATGTACACAGACTGAAAGTGAACAGCTGGAAACAAGTTTTCCAAGCAAATGGACAGGAAAAAGGAGCCAGGGTAGCAATACTCATATCAGAAAAACTAGACTTCAAAAAAAGGGCCATAAGAGAGACCCAGAAGGATATTTCATAATACTCAAGGAAAGAATCCACCAAAAAGCCATAAACATTGTAAATATATATGAACCCAACATAGGAGCACCCAAATACATAAAGAAAATCTTGGAGGACTTCAAGAAAGACATTGATAGCAACACAATTATAGTAGGGGACTTCAACACCCCACTGTCAAAAATGGACAAATATTCCAAACAAAATTTCAACAAAGATACTGTGGCATTGAACAATGCCCTAGAAGAAATGGACTTAACTGATATATATAGAGAGAGCCTTACACCCCAAAGAAGCTAAATAAACATTCTTTTCAAATGCACATGAAAGATTTTCACAGATAGACCATATGATAGGACACAGAGCAAGCCTCAGCAAATTCAAGAAAATTGAAAACATATCAAGTATTTTCTCTGAACACAAAGGACTGAAATTAGAAACCAACCCAAAGGAAAAAACCCCAAAACACTCAAAATCATCGATATAGAATAGCATGCTATTAAACAACGAATGGGTCAAGAATGAGATTAGGGAAGAAATCAAACAGTTCCTCGAAACAAATGAAGGTGAACTTACAACAACCCAAAACTTATGGGACACAGCCAACGCAGTCCTGAGAGGGAAGTTCATAGTAATACAGGCCTACCTAAAAAAAAATAGAAACATTTCAAACAAACAACCTAATCCTACGCCTACAAGAACTCGAGGAACAACAACAAAGACAACCCAGAGCAAGTAGAAGGAAGGGAATAACCAAGATCAGAGCAGAATTAAATGACATAGAGACTAAAAGCACAATTCTAAGGGTCAATGAATCCAGGAGCTGGTTCTTTGAAAAGATAAACAAAATCGACAAGCCCTTACGCAGGTTCATCAAGAAAAAAAGAGAGAGGACCCAAATAAACTCAATCAGAAATTAAAGAGGAGATATTACAACTGACAACACAGAAATACAAAGGATTGTAAGACACTACTATGAAGAACTGTATGGCAAGAAATATGAAAACCTAGGAGAAATGGACAAATTTTTAGAAAACATAATCTTCCAAAACTCAATAAAGAAGAAGCAGAAAGCCTGAACCGACCAATTACAGCAGATGAAATTGAAGCAGTAATCAAAAAACTCCCGACCAGATGGTTTCACAGGAGAATTCTACAAAGCATTCAAGGAAGAACTAACCCCTATCCTTCACAGACTATTCCAAAAATTCCAAAATGATGGAAGACTCCCAAACTCTTTTTATGATGCCAGCATCATCCTAATCCCAAAACCAGAAAAAGACACAACAAAGAAAGGAAACTTCAGGCCACTATTGCCGATGAACATAGACACTAAAATCCTCAACAAAATATTAGCAAACCGCATCCAGCAATACAATAAAAAGATCATACACCATAACCAAGTGGGATTCATCCCAAGAATGCAAGGATGGTACAATACCCGCAAAACAATAAAGGTAATACATCACATAAACAAAAGCAAAGACAAAAATCACGTGATCATATCCATAGATGCAGAAAAAGCACTGGATAAGGTGCAGCACCCATTTATGATGAAAACACGTAGCAAGGTGGGAATAGAGGGAACATTCCTCAACATAATAAAGGCCATATATGAGAGATCTACAGCCAACATTATACTCAATGGGCAAAAATTAAAATCTTTTCCCCTAAGATCAGGAACAAGACAAGGTTGTCCACTATCACCACTTCTATTCAACACAGTGCTGGAAGTTCTAGCCACAGCAACCAGACAAGAAGAGGAAATAAAAAGCATCCAAATTGGAAAGGAGGAAACAAAACTCTTGCTGTTTGTAGAAGACATGATAGTGTACTTAGAAAATCCTATAGACTCCGCCAAAAAACTACTCAACCTAATAACTGAATTTGGCAAAGAAGCAGGATACAAAGTCAATATCCATAAATCAAAGACATTTTTTTATACCAACAGTGAATCAGCAGACACAGAAATCAGGAAAAAAATCCCATTTGATAGAGCAACAACAACAAAAAAATACCTAGGAATAAACCTAACCAAGGAGGTAAAAGACCTGTATTCAGAAAACTATACAACAATGAAGTAAAAAATTATGGAAGACACAAACAAATGGAAACATATACCATGCTCATGGATTGGAAGAATCAACATCATCAAAATGTCCATACTACCCAAAACAATTTATAGATTCAATGCAATCTCTATCAAAGTACCAATGGCATATTTCACAGATATAGAACAAACACTTTAAAAATTTATATGGAACCATAAACGAACCTGAATATCAGCTGCAATTTTGAGAAAGAAGAGCAAAGCAGGAGGAATCACAGTTCCTGATATCAAACTGTATTACAAGAACACTGTAATCAAAACAGCTTGGTACTGGCATAAAAACAGACAGATAGACCAATGGAACAGAATAGAGAGCCGAGAAATAAACCCAAGTCTCTATGGGTAATTAATCTTTGACAAATGGGGCAGAAGCATAAAATGGAATAAAAATAGCCTCTTCAACAAATGGTGTTGGGAAATCTGGACGGCTACATGCAAAAATTGAAATTCGAGCACCAACTTATACCATACACAAAATAATTTCAACGTGGATAAAAGACTTAAATATAAGTCGTGACACCATAAAAATCCTAGAGGAAAATATTGGTATGAAAATCTCGGACATCCCACGCAGCAACATCTTCAATGATTTGTCCCCTAGAGCTAGGGACATAAAGGAAAGCATAAACAAGTGGGACCTTATCAAAATAAAGAGCTTCTGTGGGGCTAAAGAAACAGTATTAAAATAAAAAAAGAACCAACAGTATGGGAAAACATATTTGCCAATGATACCTCAGACAAGGGTTTGATCTCCAAAATATATAAAGAACTCATATGACTCCACTCCAGGAAGACAAAAAACCCAATTAAAAACTGGGCAAAAGACATGAACAGACACTTCTTGAAAGAGGACATACAGAGGGCCCAGAGACATGTGAAAAGATGCTCAACATCATTAGCCATCAGAAAGATGCAAATTAAAACCACAATAAGATACCACTTCACACCAGTCAGACTGGCCATCATAAACAAAGCAACAGATAACTGTTGGAGGGATGTGGAGAAAGGGGAATGCTACTGCACTGTTAGTGGGAATGCAGACTGGTGCAGCCACTGTGGAAAACAGTATGAAATTTCCTCAGAAAACTAAATTTAGGGTATAATCCCAGTAGTAGAATTGCTGGGTCAAAAGGCAGTTCTTTTGACCCAGTAATTCTACTACTGGGATTATACCCTAAGAGCCCTGAAAAAACAATTCAAAGGAACCTATGCACTCCAATGTTCATAGCAGCACAATTCACAATAGCCAAGTGCTGGAAACAACCTAAGTGCCCATCTACAAATGAGTGGATCAAGAAACTATGGTACATTTACACAATGGAATTCTACGCAGCAGAAAGAAAAAAGGAGCTTATACCCTTTGCAACAGCATAGATGGAACTGGAGAGCCTTATGCTAAGTGACGTAGGCCAGGCCATAAGGGAAAAATACCATATGATCTCACCTTTAACTAGAACATAATCAACAAAAGCAAAAAGCCAGCAACATATAACTAGAGACTTTGAAATTAAGAACAGTCTGACAGTGGCCAGAGGGGAGGGGTGAGAGAACAATGGGGAGAAGGGTCTTCAGGAACCATAATAGAGGACACATGGACAGAACCAAGGGGAGGAGGGAGGCAGGGAAGCGAGGTGGGGTTGGAGAGAGTGGAAGGAGGGGAGCGGAGAGGATGCCGACAACTGTAATTAAAAAACAATAAAGTAATTTAAAAAAACCAACAAAATTGGGATTGTTACAAATATACTGTTTTGTAACTTGGCAGGTTATGAATTTCTTTTCTTTGAATATTTAAACACATTTCAAAACAGAAGAGTGAAATTTAAAAAAAAAATATATGCTTGACATGGTATACTCATTTCCCTCCCATATGACTTGTTCTGTCACACTCTAAAAGCCACATTTACATAGAAACTAATGGAAATCTGCACTTACGTACATTTACAACATATCCACTGTCACCTGCTATGCTGTGAGTCCTGATGTTTCCTCTGAATTCTCCAAGTAAGGTTAATCTCGTTCTATTTAGTTTTGGTATTTAGATTATTCCAGGTATGTAGATATTACTAATCTATGAACAATGCACATTTCAATTCTTAATGAATCAGAAAACTTAACCAGAATGCTACATTTCCCAATATGCACGATGACGAGCATTTACTGCAAGAAAATGATGGCACTAATAGGTAGTCCTAGAGGGTTGTGACCAATGGTCTTATGGGAGTGAATGATGATGTATGAGAATTCATCTCAAATAAATGAGGAACTTCTTTCACCATCTTGAAATGGATTGAGCTTAAAATGTCAAATATATACATGTAGAAATCTGTGCTGACCAGGTCTTGTTTGAATTGTCAGGCAGCATGAACTACATTGATGGAGTCAAAATTGTCTGTCCAGCTTTAATATGCCATCTCAGTTCTCTTCCCAACACAAACCAAGCTTGTCATCTTTTTGTCCCTGTTGACCAGGGAATTTTTCTTCAAGGAGAGAAAAGGGAAAGAAAAAAATTAATTTAATAGAAATACAAGAAAAATGGGAGTATAAATAAAGAAGGAGGACTACAGATAAGATATAAGCAAGAAAATTAAAAATGGCTAAGTTAGAAGAGAAAAAAAGTGTTGTGGTGGTAGGAGAAATGAATCAGCTATGTAAAGCTAAGTGGAAAAGCTTTTGAAAAGAGAAATTAGCAGGAAGAAAAACATGAAGTGTTCAATAAAGGGGAGACTGAGAGATATGAGAAATATTATTTTCTAGTGTTGAGTTTACTTCCAGAATTCTTTGTGAGAGATCAAGCCAGAAAATAGATTATTCATTTTGGTTACAGATAAATCATGACACTGTCTGGCAGCAGGAGTATATCGTAATCAGACCCTCAGTGTTCATAGGTAAAGGCAGAGTTTTCCTTTGCTATATTTCCTCTTCTTTTTATAGATACTCCAGCTGATTCTGTTTGTTTTAATTTTCATTAGAGTAACACTTACATTTGGTAGAATTACAAAAACACAAAACAAATAAGTTTTGTGATCATAGTATTATTTTGTGGATATTCTCTTTCACAGTTTCTTTTTTTTCAGGAATATTTTATTTTTATTTTTAAATAATTACTTTATTGTATTTCAATTACAGTTGTTTGCATCCTCTCCCCTCCCTTCCCCTATCCTCTCCATCCCCACCTCCCTTCCCTGCCTTGCTCCTCCCCCTTGGTTCTGTCCATGTGTCCTCTATAGTGGTTCCTGAAAACCCTTCTCCCCATTGTCCCTTCCCCCCTCCCTCCTGGCTATTGTTAGATTGTTCTTAACTTTAATGTCTCTGGTTATGTTTTGCTTGCTTTTTGCTTTTGTTGATTCTGTCCCAGTTAAAGGTGAGATCATATGGTATTTTTCCCTCATGGCCTGGCTTATTTCGCTTAGCATAATGCTCTCCAGTTCCATCCATGCTCTTGCAAAGGGTATAAGCTCCTTCTTCCTCTCTGCTGCGTAGAATTCCATTGTGTAAATGTACCATAGTTTGTTGATCCACTCATTTGTAGATGGGCACTTACGTTGTTTCCAGCACTTGGGTATTGTGAATTGTACTGCTATGAACATTGGAGTGCATAGGTTCCTTTGAATTGGTGTTTCAGGGCTCTTAGGGTATAATCCCAGTAGTGGAATTGCTGGGTCAAAAGGATTGGAACTGCCTTTTGACCCAGCAATTCCACTACTGGGATTATACCCTAAGTTTAGTTTTCTGAGGAAATTCCATACTGTTTTCCACAGTGGCTGCACCAGTCTGATTTCCCACCAACAGAGCCGTAGGGTTCCCTTTGCTCCACATCCCCTCCAACAGTTAATCTGTTGCTTTGTTTATGATGGCCAGTCTGACTGGTGTGTGGTGGTATCTCATTGTGGTTTTAATTTGCATCTCTCTGATGGCTAATGATGTTGAGCATCTTTTCATATGTCTCTGGGCTCTCTGTATGTCCTCTTTCGAGAAGTGTCTGTTCATGTCTTTTGCCCATTTTTTAATTGTTTTTTTTTTCTTCCTGGAGTGGAGTGATATGAGTTCTTTATATATTTTGGAGATCAAACCCTTGTCTGAGGTATCATTGGTAAATATGTTTTCCCATACTGTTGGTTCTCTTTTCATTTTAATACTGTTTTCTTTAGCCCCACAGAAGCTCTTTATTTTGATAAGGTCCCATTTGTTTATTCTTTCCTTTATGTCCCTTGCTCTAGGGGACATATCATTGAAGATGTTGCTGCGTGGAATGTCCGAGATTTTCGTACCGATGTTTTCCTCTAGGACTTTTATAGTTTCTTTTAACATTTCTGTGAGTTGAGTGGAAGATAGAAGATGCATTACCATATTATTTAGTCTCCTTTTACATCAAGAGAAACTGAGGCACAGAGAGATGTTAGATCATTTATAGGCCTGATAAGTATTTATAGACCTGGAGGCAGGTAGCCATATCTTCTCAATATAAAAAAATACATTTCTCCCTGTAATTAACTTCTTGTTCCTTTATTTGCATTGATACCAAAACAAAACTGATCTCAAACTTTTCAAAAATTCTGTCCTTATCATTTATCCTGCCTGCTTTCTATTTTGAAAAATTTAATTCCTTTTAAAATTACAATGCTGCTCTTCAGTGATATGTCCCCTAGAGCTAGGGACATAAAGGAAAGAATAAACAAATGGGATCTTATCAAAATAAAGAGCTTCTGTGGGGCTAAAGAAAATAGTATTAAAATAAAAAGAGAACCAACCGTATGGGAAAACATATTTGCCAATGATACCTCAGACAAGGGTCTGATCTCCAAAATATACAAAGAACTCATACG
>PVJI01027441.1:0-17673 GCA_004026765.1 Micronycteris hirsuta
CTTCAAATAATGAGATGCAGAACATATTATGAATTAAGGGAGAAAGAAAAAAGAACAAAATTCAGTTTAGATGATAGTGAAATAATATACTCCAAATATGGAAAGTAAATAGGTGTCTATGTGGAAATCTATACCATGTAATAGTTACTGGGGGGAAAGGTAAAATAAAAATATTTTAGATGAACACCTTTGGGAGCATTTAAAACCAAGAGACTCTTGGTAAAAGAACACTTGAAGAATGTTCTGCAGAGAGAAGGACAGTAACATCAACATATATGTCGAGAATGGGATCATTGGAATGGAATGTTCTAGAGTCTTTGAAATGTTCAGAAAAATGGTAACTACAAAGATTAACTTTTAAATGTAATTGTTATACATGCACATTTAAATTTCTAGAGTAACTCCCCAAAATAATAAAAGTAAAGTAAAAGTTCCAAAGCAGAGGAAGAAAAAATTTGGTGAGGAAAAACACCTCCAATCTGAAAGAAGGCTAGAAAAAAAGAGAAACACACACAGAGAAGTGGAATACTACAAAATAGAGATTACAAATGAATGCAATGTCAGTCATCACAATCAATGTAAACAGATGAGGGTTCCAGCTAAAAACACAGTTTTAGATTATTTTTAAATTAGCTATATACTGTCTACATTAAAAATAAAATAAAGGCACTGAAAGGTAGTGGATAACAAGACGGAAAATATATACCAGGCAAATATTAACCAAAGAAAAGCTGGTGCTAAAGTGATATCAAACAAAATAGACTTTAAGACAAAAGCAGTATCTAAGATAAAGAGGGTCACAGGTATATACTATTTTTAATTTACCAAAAAGTGATAATTCTGGAGTCATGTATACCTAAAACATAGCTATAAAATACAGTCTAAAATTGGGAAAAATTACAAGGATAAATGTACCAGCACAGTGAGAGATTATATCACACCAATTTCAGCAATTGATTTAAGATGTAAGCAAAAAAAATCACTAAGGATAAGGAAGATTTGAACAACAGAATGAAAAAGCTTGATCTAATGTGCATACATGGAATGCTGAACTCACTATTAGAATTTTCAAACATATGGATTTTTTAAATACATTATCAACTGAACATAGAACAACTCTCACCTAATTTCCAAAAATCTGTGTCATATACATTCTAATCTCTGACCTCAAGAAAATTAAATTAGGTAAAAATTACCAAAAGGGGAATTTAAAAAATATATATACATTTGAAATTTAAACAATGCTTTAATTCATGGGTAACAGCAACCTCACAGAAATTTAAAATACTTTACAACCAAATGTGAATGAAAAACAATATATAAAAACTTCCCAGATGCAACTAAAACATCTTTATATTAGGATCATATTTTATAGCTTTAGGGAAAAAAAAGTCTGGACATCACAAAAGTGCCATAACTAATGGGCCGCAGAAGTCAAGCAGAAGTTCCTGCGGGCAACTCTAATGAAATACTGTGCTGCAGCCCAAAATGGACCCCAGCTCTATGCGCCAATGTCAATGAATTTCAGGAAAAAAAAAATAATTTGGAGCAATTGCAGAAGAATATACAGAAGATAGTTCCATTCCTACGAAGTTCAAAAATTCGCAAATCAAACAATGTGTTTTTCCGGAACACGGGCATGTGATTAAAATAGGAAGAAACAGAACGGAGAGATTACCCCCACATTCAGGGTAGTGACAGCCTCTTGGAAGGACAAGAGGTGTGCTGTCCTGAGGGCAACCTACAAGAAGGCAACCAGTCGATGTTTCTCTCTCTCCCTCCTTCTCTCTCTAAAAAGCAATGAAAAAAAAATGTCCTCGGGTGAATATATTAAAAAAAAAAAAAAAAAAGACTGGTGTTTCTCAACCTCTTATTTTGTATATAGTTTTGATTTTTTGTTATCAGTATGCATTGCATATTGTAGTTGCTCAATAAATATTTGTTGAATGAATGACATTTTAAAGTTTAAAAAGCAGAGAGTAAAAACTAAAAGCTGTGGGGTGGGAAGGGAGTAAACATTGGTAAGGGCATTTCGTGTAGGCTGAGACAACTCAGCAGATGACAAGGCAGCCCTTCAGTACGGGTGCCCAACAGAGCTGATGCCGGGTGCATGGGCTAAAGATGTGAGCAAAACTCACCTCTGCTAGATACTGGATTGGTAATCTCCACCAAATTACAAAGCCTCTCTTTTACTTTTCTGGCTATTTTTTTTTTTTAGAGGGGAAGGAGGGAGAAAGAGAGGGAGAGAAACAGCAATGTATGGTTGCCTCTCACATGGCCCTCACGGGGACCTGGCCCACAACCCAGGCATGTGCCCTGACTGGGAATCGAACCGGGACTGCTTGGTTCCTAGCCCACACTCAATCCACTGAGCTACACCAGCCAGGCTACTTTTCTGGCTATTTTTAAGACCTTTGTCTTTGATCATCAGCAGTTTTATTATGATATATGATAGGTTTCTATCCTATTTGGGACTCATATTTTCTGAGTGTGAAGATTCTCATCTTTCATCAATTTGGAGATTCTCAGCCATTATTTCTTTAAATATTGCCTATACTTTTCATCTAAAGTTGATTTTAGACACAGATTGAACCTTCCCTTTCTCATTCCATGTCTCTTAAACTCCTTTTGTATTTTCCCTGCCTTTATCTTTCCTCAGCTCCATCTTTGATTTCAATGATTTTCTGTTCAGTTGTGTCTGTTTGACTTTCCCTTTGAGACTTTAATTCCAACTATCACTTTTCAAATCTAGGAGTTCTATCTGTTGTCTTAAATCTTTGTGTTCAGTGATCTGTTATTATGTTTTTATTCATTTCATGATATGTGGACTTATCTATGGGAATCTTTTCTAGTCTGTATTGGAGAGGATTCTCCCAAAGTAGTTTTGTTTGCTTTTGACAGATGAATCAGGCACATGGCTGGGCCAAGCCCCTTGTACACTTCATTCTTAACTGGAATTTCCCATTCTATGTGGTGGCGTAGATTTGAATCTACAACTCTAGGGAAGAAATTTCCCCAGGGTAATGAATTCTCAGGAAAGACCAAGAAACACAAGTTTCTTTGTTGCCTATCTGTGCTGAAGGGCAGATTTTTTTTCTAAATTTCCCTCTTACTGAAGGTGTGGATATTCAAATGTTTATAAGGGTTACTATAAGGCTATTATAAAAGTTTCAATTCGGTCTCCTGTGAGCCCTGCATTTCCTCTGTGAGCCGCCAGGCTTCGTCTCCTGGGCTTGCTGGGAGAACTCTGACCCTCAGGGTTTCTGGCTGATTTCATTTCCCAATTTATATTCCCCTTCTGGGTATTTCCTTTACTTTCTTGCAAACTCAGCGCAGGCTGTTTGTATTGGGAAGGTTGTCAGGATACCTACATTTCTGTGCTCCAGAAAATGGAAATCTCCTAATTTCCTAAAATGAGGTCCAAGCATATGACTTGCTGATGTTTGACTATTTTTGACATATGACATTATGAAACATAAAATTTTATATCTCTTAAAAATTTAATTTAAATACTGCCTAACCTTCTTCAGGTTCATATGAGAATTAAATGAGATCATGTATGTAAAGTTTTTATCAGTTTGGACACATAGTAAATAATAAGTGGTAACTTAATTTTATAAACACTTGTCTATAAATGCCTGAAATATTATGGGAAAAATACGTATCACAAATACACGTGCTGTTTTGGATTTGCCTCGAAGGAAAGGAAATGAATTGCTGGAAATGGGGAAGGGAAGAGACTTAAATGTTCCTGTAAATTCTTTGATGACTTTTGAAGTTTGAACGATTTGCACATATTTACTACTCAAAAATTATTTTTAAAACAATTAGATTATAAATCCATCCAGCTGCCTACTGTATTATAGACATAAGGCAGAGCATGAGATTTGGGCATGGTTTTTGACTTTTATGCTGTGTATTTCTGTGTTGTTTGAATTTTTGCTAATAAACATGTTCATATACTATGTTATAATTTGAAAATTAAACCTAGAAAATTACTTGGATATTGTTAGGTCAGAGTCGCTTAAGAAACCAGACAGACGCAGTGAGCTAAGGTGCAGGGTTCATTAGCGGGAAGTAAGAGGAAAAGTGGAGCCAACCTAGGAGGTTGGGGAGCCAACCAAGAGAGGTTAGGACTCGCTCGGTTGTTCTTAGGGCAGGGTTTTTAAGCGCAAAAACCCTAGAAGGGTAACTGGTTGGGGTGTCAGAGTCTGACTGGTTAGAGCTGGTTGCTAGGTGCTGTTTCTGCTGACCATTGTTCTTGATACATCTTGTCAGGCTCCAGTTAAAGCTATATCCCGTTATGCCAAATAGGCCGACCCCAGACCCCAGTCTTAGCCGGGCATCTGTTTGTCCTGGGTAGGGTCGGCAGGCAGTTTCCCAGGCTATAGTTTCCCATGGTACAGTTTTCCCACCTGGTGATTTTCCATTCCTCCTAGGCCTACCTAGGTCTGTCAGAAATGTGCCCATAGGGGTACGATATTTTATTTTTACCTGTTTGCATGAAAGAAGCAAGATTACCATGAGCTTAAAGACGATAAGTGGACAAGTCAGTCTGATTCGGTGTGAAGGGCAACATAAAAAAATTCAAAATAAGATAACCTCAAAAGCTGAACTTCAGAGACTGCAGAGGAATTTTATGGCTATAAATTACGTTCTGTGCTTTGCGTGCTTTAGAGGAGAGACTCAGCCTCAGAGCAGAGGAAACTTGTCATGCTATGCTAGAGAAAATTAGTCATTGATTTGTTGTGGTGGCGGTGGCCTCTCTTAAAACAAAGCAGCGAGTGCTTTTGAAAACAGGCTCGCACCATGATTCCTCTGTATGACGTGGTACAGAAGACATTTACAATAAAGATGCTAATGGACTTTTTAAATTGTACCCTCCGTTGGGGCATTTCCCTAAGAAATACGAGGCCATTAAAAGACGTTTTCACAGCAGCCTCAGCGCCCAACTGCCTTCCAAGGGTCACCCGATGCTGCAGGATGGAGAGTCCACTCCGTATCTCCGGGCTATCGGAATTTCCCTTAGTTTTTTTTGTTCCTGAGGCATTTGAGGCAAGGTGGTATTCTGTTGCCTTTTTCCCCTCCATTTGGTTTACATCGAAGTTTCTTAACCTCCTCAATGTTGACATTTCAGGCCTGGTAATCTTTGCTGTGGGCGCTGTCCTGTGCCTAGCAGGAAGTAGGGCAGCATCCCTAGGTAGCACCCGTCTCCTGCTCCTCCCTTTTTTCTCCAGACGCTGCGAAATGCCTCCGGCAGGTACAGAACTGCTCCCGAATGAGAAAGATTTGATCGATATGCATCTTGCTAAATTCTCTGGGTTAAGCCTGTATTGGCAAGGAAAGTGTGAAGACTGGGAAGAAATATCACATAGGGTCTTTTTGTGGCTTAATGAAAAAGAGGAAACTCCTCTCCCAGCTGGGCCTGGCTCTCTCCCTGGAGAAACCAAAGGGAAATGATGTTGGAGGCTCACGGGGAGGCCGAGAGAGGCCTCGACCCAGTGGCAGTCAGTGTCCAGGTTCTTGTCCCCATGCAAGAAAGACCTTGAGCGTGAGACACAAAGATTCAGTAAAGCACTGAGGTTTTATTAAGACGAAGGTATGTACTCAGATAAGGGAGTGTGGGCAGACTGGAGAAGTGAGTTGCCGGGAAGGGTCTGGGGGCTGGGCTTCTGTTTTGAGCAAGTGGGGAGGAACTTATTAAGGTGGATCTGGGTGGAGAGGAGGCAGAGCAGACGAAGCACTGCCTTCCCAATGGGAGGGGGAGTTTTTGTCCTTATTTGGTCCTTTCCAGAACTGCCATGACTTTGGCGCAAGATGGGTACTGGTCTGTCTGCAATGTTAATTGTATTATAATAGCATTGTGATTAGTTACAGGTCAGCTTTAGGTCAGGGTTCCTGGTCCAGCTGAATAGAGCTGGACCTTGTTTGTCTCTGTGGTTTTCCTTGCAAGTTTGTTTCCTCTTGCAAGACTGTTTCCACACAGAGGGGGTCAGATTCCTCCGTCTAGCTATCCTGCCTCAGAACCAGTGGCTACCTCCCAATGGTACTCAAAAGAAGTTCCACAGGGGTCCTTTGGGCTACAAGCCCATATGAACTGCTGGAGAGCACAGAACAGGACTGGCAGGAAGCTCATATGTCATACTCCACATATTGGCTCATCGGGAAGAATCAGGTTAACTCTCTCTCCTCAAGCTCACAGACCCTTCTGCAGGTAACACAGCTTGGAGAGGTTGGCTTGGTCCTACTCCAGCTTGTGCATATTGGACAACTTAAAAGTTCTGGCTTGAGGATTTCTAGTTAAAATGTTGCCATCAGCTCATACCATGTTTATTTCCAAATTACTTAAAAATTTTCACTTAAGAATAGTAACTCTGTTAAAGTCTAACTTGGCAAGAACAGATAGATTCAATTTGAGAAAATCTCTCTTTTAACAAAGTGGACTAGATATTCATATTAATCTATTATTATTTTCTCCCATTCTCTACCTTCTTTAAAGAATAGTAAACCTTTTTTATGCAAAATTGAATTACCTGCAGGGATCCTTGCTCTGAGCTAAGGAAATAAACTACATTTTACAAAGCCCATTGTCAAAGACCCACATTGAGAAGTGAATAATCTTAGTCAACCAGATGCAAGTTTTTAGCGTTTAAATTTTACTGAGTAGGCCCAATGGCATGCATTTTTTTAAATTAAAATAGTTTTAAATTATTGGGGTTATTTTAAAGTACATAGAAAGTGAAAAATAAATAATTTTGAAAAACTAATTTACATTAGGATGAATTTATAAAATGCTTTAACTTACTTTAAAATCTTCATAACATCTTATTTGAATATATAAAAATCCATCACATCATGAATATGCAAACTAAGACAGTCATTTGAGACTAAGATGGTTTAATTTTTTCAATTAAATTTAAAAAAACTTTTAGCCCTTCCATCTACAAATACATCGATCAATTCACTTCTGCCTCCATGTTCATTAAGATTCTGCAAAAGAGTCCTGGAATACTGTGTTTTTTGTAAACTGGGGGGGAGGGAACCTTACCTTCTTTATTTGTAAAATACTAGCCCCCCAAATTCTTTCTTCAGGGTCAGCAATTGTGATATTAGACAGAATACACATAACCTTGAACACACTGACAAGTTAAAAAGATCTTGGGTTTCTGAAAAGAGTACATCCTTGTTTCATTCCGGAATCCTTTACCTGCTCTTCTCTCTCTGGGTATAAAAGACCTACTCCCTACTCTCTGTAATCTGTAACCAAGAAGCAGCAGGAAAAGGATGTCCTAAAGATCACACACTCCAAAAGTTAAGTACCAAACTTTGGCATATGAATGGCAAAAATGAGAATGCAAATACAAACCAATCTACAGAGAACTAAGAATAGTTCCATGAAAGGGCTTCATATTCTCTTCTGTGCTCCATCACTATAGGGGAGGCTCTGGTGGTTAGATAAAATTTTCTAGAATGTGTGATGGTGGCAAAAATGGAGATAACTCTTAAGACCTTTTGGTCTAGAAAAAGCCCAAAAGGATTGTCTCTAAACTGAGAACAGACAGGTTATTTATGGTGATGGCTTGCATACTGCTGGGAGGGCCACTGCCTGCCTCCCAACAGCGAGGACAAGAGCTGCCCCCCACCCCCACCCTGTGTCCTGGGCAGGAGACCTCAGGGAAACTGGTGTCTCTGCCGTGCAAGCTTTCTCCACAATCGGATGTTTACATGGCCTTGTGCAAGTTTCTTGACCTCTCTGAGTCTGTTCTACTCCTAAAATGCCGTATTAATACAATGATAAAATGCTAGTAATGCATGGTAATTGGATCAACAAATGGCAGAGAGGTGGAGAACCTGGCTGTTGATGACTCCCCCTCATCCCAGTTCCCTTCCCTGTCATTCCCAGGAGCTCACCCTATGGGAATAAAAGGGGAGTGGAAACATAAACAGATGCTAACTTGCAAAAATCCAAATCTGATTCATAAGGCAGACACTGTTGATGTGGATTATTGCTCTACTGAGAGCAGTTCATGAGGCACTGTGCTTTTGACTGCCCTCCTTTTTCCCCTCTGTTATCATGGTGGTAGGCTGTCTAGCAAAACTCGCGTGTGACTTAGGTCCTGTGGGAAACTGACCCCCGGTGATGCGTTTCCAGAAGGAATCCTGCCCCTGTCCAGTGTGGAGGCTAGATCTGGAGGGTGGTGAGCAGCTGGAACGTAGCAGCTCCCTGATACTGAGATTGCCTCTTTCTGCCCCTCCCTTCTGTAAGCTCTGGTGAGGAACTAGCTTGCTAGCGGCAGTAACACGCCCCCCTGCCATCTGTACGCTTCAATCAGGACAGTCCTAGAGGTGCTACATATAGGACAGATGGGCCCGCTGCCTGCTGTGGACCATCCTGGGGACTGCACTGGACACTCCCGCCCACCTCCCTATCCCTTGATGAAACTGCCACTTTCCTCATTTGTTGTCATGTCTCAGTTTTAATTTTTTTCTCACTGGTTTCTAGTTTTATAGCTGTCTCTTCTCCTTCAATCTGGACATGTTAACTTCAGGCAACTACCTGGAAATTTTTCATATTTATATATTGACTCCAACTAAGGGAACTTATGATCCATTTCCTCAAGAAATGTCAGCCTTTTACCTGGAGAGAGGATCACATCCGTAGCAATTTTTCCATCCTTCTGTCATATCAGTAAGATATGGACGTTGATAGATTCTAGTATAGAGTTTTAAGCAACCTGGAAATTTTCATTTTCTAAGAAAGTGTAGGCACGAGTGAGGGAATATCAAGTTTAGAGGTGCAAATGAAATTTCTGAGATTAAAAAACTGATAAGGAATGATTATACTCCAGCTGTAATGTTTAAAGTTTGAGTTCCAAGATTTTTCCATTAAGACTTGCTTTTAGCATAAATCAGGTTTCATGAATATGTAATGAATTTCAGTTACCCATTAGTTCTTTCATCAAATGTAACATCATTATCTCAGAAGGAAACTTCCCTCGCGACACCCATAGAAGTCTGTTAAACTAAGGCTCTAAAGCTCAAGCAGGTTTTGTTTCTAGTCATGTTTATTTCTAGGCAATGGGGGCGGGGGGCGATGCAGGGAGAAAGCCCCCATCCCATATTGTCTGTGACATGTAACTCATTGAAGTGGAGGAAAGGAAAGCAGACAAACAGCCAGTTTCGGGTACTATTCAAATGAAAAGAATTATATGTAGGGAGCAGAAAACATTTTGGTTTTCAGGATAAATTGAAATACATTTTTGTTTATTTTCACAGCAGAGAATGATAAATTGAAGATTTGTAATAAATGGCTTCATGGAAAAGAAGGTACAGGGGCAAAAATAGGTTTCCAGGCATTGAGTACGTGAAACGCAGCGCTAATAAAGCTGTTGTAATAGTCACGACCTGCGTGTCTGTCTCCATACAAACAACTGTCGCCCTACTTTAGCCCACCCGGTATTATCCTTATAACAAGGTGTCCAGAGTCAGCCACAGCAGTGCCAGTTTCGAACAGGTGTGCTGGAATCCTGTAGCCAAATCTACCCTGAGTAGACAAATAGATAAATCTAAATAAATCCCAGATTTTGGCCAGGAACGTCTAAAGGCTGCCTGCCAACTCATTATGTGAAAAGGAGCACGTGTTAGCTACAGACTCCAGGGCAAATGTCTTAGGGGAGAAAGAAGTGACTTGGAGCCCAGGCCTTTGGAAAAGACCCTCATTTTGTAGCAGATAACATGATCGTCCTAGCACCCCCTGGCCCCTCCTCCACCACCCCACTCAGCTGGAGAATGGGGAGGGAAAGGAGGAGGATTGGAAGGGAAGTGGCCTCGGCTTCCTGGTTTCTCCCTCCCTAAAATACCATGGACTCTGTTCCAAACTGGTCAAAAATGAAGCCAGTGATCACTCAAAACAATTTACTACCATTTTCAGATAGTAATTATTTTATCATTTGTATAGTTAAAAAATGTTATTGCCAGGGATAATCACATTTTTCAGCCACCAAGTGTTGAAACTTTTACCTTACTTGGGGAAACCTTGGCCTGTGTAAAATGATCAAGAAGATTCATATTCTCTAAAGGAAAAAAAACTTCCAAGTTTAGCATAGTAAACGCAGAGACATTCTTCTCATCTCCCCATATCCCTGTTGTCTTTGTCAGGATGACCAAAAAATGTTCCTTCGCCAAAAATATGGTTTTCTGGAAGATCAAGATTGATGAGGTTCCAATAAGCATCTTGGACAGATACATATAAATAACCAGAAAGAGTGCTGGCCGAGTGGCTCAGCTAGTCGAAGCACCCTCTCGTACACCAGTGGTTGTAGGTTCGATCCTTGGTCATGGCACATACTTAGGTTGTGGTTTTAATCCCCAGTGGGGGCACGTATGGGAGGTAACTGATCAATGTTTCTTTCCCTAGCTTCCCTTCCTCTCTCTCTAAAAATTAGAAAATATACCTTCAGGTGAGAATTTTTAAACAAAGACATGTTTTAGATTAAATTATTAATAGATATGTATTTACTGCTATTTTATTGTTCATAGTTTTGATCTCCTATTTCTTAAATAAGTCCCCTTAACATTTCATATAATAATGGTTTGGTGATGATGAACTCCTTTAGGTTTTTCTGGTCTGGGAAGTACTTTATCTGCCCTTGGATTCTAAATGATAGCTTTGCCAGGTAGCATACCTTGGCTGTAGGTCCCTGCTTTTCATGGCTTCAAATATTTCTTGTCAATCCCTTCTAGCCTGCAAAGTTTCTTTTAAGAAATCAGCTGATGATCTTATGGGAGCTCCCCTGTAGGTAACTGCTTTTCTCTTGCTGTGTTTAAGATTCTCTCTTTATGTTTTACCTTTGGCATTTTAATTATGCTGTGCCTTGGAGTGGGCCTCTTTGCATCCATCTTGTTTGGGACTCTCTGTGCTTCCTGGACTTACATGTCTATTTCCTTAAGAACAAAGACAGAATCATGGATAAGAGAGCATTTTGTTGATTGCCAGATGCGGGGAGATTGTGGGGAATGGGTGAAGAGGTGAGGGAATTAAGGAGTACAAATAGGTAGTTGCAGAATAGCCATGGGGTTGTAAAGTACATTATAGGGAACAGAGTAGCCAAAGAACCTACGCATGACCCATGGACAGGAACAATGGTGGGGGTGGTGCTGGATGAGGAGAGGCAAAGGGGGGAAATTGGGACAACTGTAATAGCATAATCAATAAAATATAATTTAAACAATAAATGAATAAATAAAGAAGAACCAAAAGGAGATCATTCTCTCTGGTGTGATTTTCAGTTGGGTCCTCCACTCCTTTCTCCCATGCCTCCCATCATTTTAATATGGCTGCTATAACCCTATTTTATAGTTTGACATTTTTAGGTAAATTAAAAAATAAACTATTATATGTTATATATGGTTCTTTTTCCTTTTACATAGCAGATTTCACATTTGCTTTGAAATGCATAGGAAGTATTCGATCTAGGGAAGGAAAATGGCCAAGTGAGTCCCATTTCAGTGGGGGGATAAAGCCCAGAGCACCACTTCCGATGGCACAAGAGCTTGGCTTCGGTAAACCATGGCTCACCTTGTCTCTGCATCTGTTCAGTAGGCTTTGGGGTTGTGTTCCCAGTACTTGGTTCTATAGAAATAGTTATTTTTTGCCATTGCAGCAATGCTTAAGTAGCTATGCCCTCGAATACCGATGGTTGTCTCTGTAAATTCATTGTGAACTCCGTGGGCATTGTGATAAGGTGTGGTACTATGCGTGGGAAAGCCACACAGCCCGGATGTCAGAGTTAATCAGTCAAAGTTGGAGTTCAGGTTCTTTGCTGCAGGCTCCCTCTGCATATGATGTTCTCTTCTGAAGAGCAGCTGAGCCCACAACTGCAGGGCTGCATAGTTCATTGTCAAGTTTACTTAATTTAAAAGATGTTTGCATTTATTCTCACCACTCTTAGTATAGGTAAATTGCTTAGGGAACTAGATGATTAATTTTTAACCTTTCTTAATGATATTATTGTTCTGAATATATACAAACCTTAAAAAAGGATCAGGAGAAAAACATAAACATGAAATTTTATCTAGTTTCTCAGAAACAAATAGTATTTATACCACAGTGTTATGCCACAGAGGTGATTTATTTTCTGAAACATAACATAGGCCATAAAATTACTCACAAAATAAGTCTAGACTCTCATTTGTCAATCCTATCAGACATTTAAAATATTTATCTCATTTGCAGAATGTATCCATTGGGAGGAAAAATTATACATTCCACTATAATACTTGATATCATTTTTTCCCCTGCTGCCCAAATGAAAACAGTGTTTACTTTTCCCCAGAACAAACACATTATAATCTTACTCCATTAAAGGCCAAATTTGAGGATTACACATCTGAGAGATGAAATTACATTTAATTTGTTTGAAACGTACTTTTAGTGCGTGGGAATGAGCTGACTGGGTAATGTTAATGTTTCTGCTAGTTTGTGAAAAATGTAAGAAAAAACATTAAAAAAAAATTAAAGGTGCCTCACTATACACAGAGTACTCCGATTTCACTTCATTTGAAGATACGTTTCTCCAAATTTTGGCTCATTCAAAACAAATGAGTATAAGTCTAAAGAAGACCCACACGTTGAACATGCTCCCGGGGATGGATGCCCAAGAGGAAGAAGCAACTGTGAAGGGGAGAGGGGAGCTAGATGTGTGAAAATAAACCCAAGAAGAAATTGTTAGAAACTCTGAGTGAGATGCTCTGAAAGATTCTATTTTGTTTTCTCTTTGGAGCTGTAGCATTTTTGTTGTCTGAAACTTCAGCCAAGTGTGGTTGGGCTAAAGTCTTTTCTTGATGAGGAGAAGGGCATGAGGGAGACCTTCAGGGTGGCTGGCCGAGTCTGCTCTTCAGAGCCGTGTTCTTGCTACCTATTTGCAGCCTAACTCAGCTGTTCCTAAGGTCGCTGGTCCTATTAGAAGAGCATAAATGAGAAAGATACAGAAAGGGACAGAAAGATGAACCTTAGGGGAAAATATTAAAACATCTGAGAGGTGAGCCTTCTGAATTAAACATGCTACATTTGTCCATCAATCACTTCAGATATATCACAAATATCCCCAGTCAGAATTGCTCCCTCCTTTTTGCTCCTATAAGATTTTGTTCCTACCTCAAGTGAAGCATACATGGCACTGTGTTACTGCTTGTTTGCTTGCCCACCATTCCCAGCAGCTTAGGGTTCTTAAGGGACCATCTCTGTGTACTCCTAGTTCTCTTCAGCCCCTGGGAAAGGATCTGCAAACAGTAGTTGCATAATATATAATAGATGGATGAACAATCAAGTACAAACATGTATTTGTGTGCAGAGGTGGGACTTGTCACCTATTCCCCTTGTGTTCGCAGTACCCAGCGCAATTCCTGACTAGCAGGGTCCGGGTATAAATCCAGTAGGTCAGGAAGAGCCAAGAGTCTGACAGCAAAGTGACCGGAGTTTGAACCCCACCTTTACCCCATATCATCTATGGGAGATGGAGCAAATTACTTTAAATCTCGAAGCTTCTGTTTTCTCGCCTGTAAAACATAGTTAATGATAGACTAACCAGGTAACACATGCAATAGAGGCCTCGGCCGAGTACCAGGCGAATAAAACTGAAACTTACAGACAGAGAACAGCATGGGCGGTGGGTAGTGAAGGGTGAAGGGGGCTGAATATATGGTGAGGGAAGGTGACTTGACTTTGGGTGGTGGATCCGCAGTGCAACATACAGATCATGTATCATAGAAGTGTATACTTGAGACCTGTATGATCTTATTAACCAATGTCACCCCAATACTTGTAATAAATAGTGTCTCTTTTGAAACATTGCCAGGACATAAACAAGTGTTGCTGCCATTTGCTTTGGAGGAATGTTTTCTCAATGGGATCAAAGATGAACCAGTTCTCTCAGTCGTGTGGCATGATTATATTGACTTAACAAATGAGAAAACTGGAACGCAGAAGTGCTCTGGTTTACCCTGACTTGACACAGCAGGTTAGCGCCTTCTGTATCAAGAAACCAAGGTTAATTAACCAAGGCTAATTTTCTGTTTACTGCACCAACCACAGAATTAAGAGGCCTTCATATTTTGTGTGTGCAGAAATAAACCCTGAAGTAATAGGCTGACACGAATAGCCCACCTGTGTTTCCAGAACTAAATCTCTTGAATATTCTAGTTGTACAGGGGCCGGCAGAAGTAAGGCTTGAGTGTGGTCAAGTAGGGTATGTGATTATCTCGCACGAGATGGACAGCCATTTGAACATTTCTCCTAAAATGTCGTATGGTGTGTTTGACTGTGATATTGTTAGGTTACAGAATTACATGCTTATGATTTTGTAATAAAAATGGGGTGTTATTTGTGCCACACCCTGTATAGGATTTAGCAAAGGGGAAAATACAAGGCAGGGCGAGGGTAGGTTTATAGTTGCTCCTATGGAAAATCATACAACAATTAATAAGTAATGCAAGAAAAACTCTGTTTGGGATATTTACAACTGTAAACCTACCTTTGCTCCACCCTGTATAGAGAATTTACTGTTACGATAGGCAGCATCAAGGATTCGGGTCTTTCATAGCCATGTCTGTGAAGGAAGCATCTCTCTGGAAAGCTTGTGTGGCGATGCACACGGATCTGGTGGGACCTCGTCGGCACTTCCCTTTTCCTACTGCAGATGATATCTGAGCTGCAATTGAGGCTGTGACTGTAGTAGGTCTGGCAAAGCCCTTTATTTTCTGTCACAGCCAAATAAAAGCAGCAGCAGCTGAGAAAACATGGGAAACAACACCAGCAGCTGCCCTGCGGCAGCGGTCATTAACCAGTGTCACACAGCCTAGACAGAGCATCGTGGTGTGCCACCCGCTGGCAGGCCCGTAAGTGTTTCTCCCGTAAATGGAGATGTGATTTTTCTCTTTGAATACCAGCAGGGACAGGCAATTAATTTATGGACTGATTAATGCTGTCTTTCAGCGCTGTTGTCAAAGATCATCAGTTAGTCATGTTTAATGTGATAGTCTGCCTTCATTAAAGTCATTAGAATCATTAATAAATAAATATGTGGTTGGATTTCACAGAATGTGTACCTCATAATAAAGAATAAGCTAAATAAACATTTCTCAGAAACATTTACAAACGAAATGAGAAAAATGGAGTTAATTCAAGAAATAATTTCCCCCTTGAGTCAAAAATCACTAGTCTTCAAGAAGGATGTATAAGATGAACTTTGGACATATGTGGAGAAAGTGTTAGCATTTTCATATTTGTTTTAATCTAGAAACATAAGAAAGACATTACCCGGGCACATCAGTGCACTCACTGAAGCCTGTGCTCTTACTCTGCCCACAAGCCATGGCCATTTGTCACGCCACATGCTGAGGTTTTCTACAGTGTCACAGGTGGACAGTGCCCTCGTGCATTCATTTAACTTTATACGCAGCAAATATTCACTGGATGTCTCCTCTGTGCCAGACCCCATTTAGGTTCATTGTAGGACACCCCAACTCTCCTACTGACATAGAAAATACATTCTAATAAGGGCAGTGAGTTCAGCTAAGTGGATATAGGCATTCTCTTATTTAGTTTTAATTGATTTAACTAATTCTCCTTAAGCACACACAGAACATTATCCAGGCTAGATCACAATGTTAAGCCTTAACAAATTTAAGAAGATGGAATGAAACTAAAAATCAGTAACAGTAAGAAAATGGGAAAATTCACAAATACATGGAAACTGAGCAACCATTGGACCAAAGAGGAAATCAAAACAAAATTTAAAAAAATATCTTGAGACAAAGGCAAATGAAAATTATGGGATACAGCAAGATAAGTTTATAGTGATTTTTTTAAAGTTTATAGTCAGGTAAAAGAAAGTGGTTACCAGTGGTGGCAGAATTTCTCCCCACTTAGGAAGGGTTGTCCATGACTTTGGGAGCCTTACAAACCCCTCGGTTTGTGAGCAGGGATGAAATAAAGCAAAGAATTTACTCCTGGCAGTGGCAGCCACCTCCTGGAACAAAGAGGGGAGAGGTGCACGAGGAAAACCACCTGCTGGGGGAGAGAGGGGGAGGGGACTTGACTTGCAGGGTTTGCTAAGAGGGAAGCCCCAAGGCTTTAACGATTTCACAGGCAAAACTCAGAGGACACAGCAATGCCGTAAAATACAAGCAAAATATTGTGCAGGGGCACACTTTCTCAGGAACCCCGACTATCAAAGGGCCCATCCTACAAAAGGGGTCACGGGGACCTTATCTTAGAGAAGTTTTATCTCCAATCGTGTCCTGTAAGGTTTTCCCGTCTTGTCCTCGGTACTTTCACTATGGATTTATCAGCTACTTTCAGCCTTTTGGATTCAGATAACCAGTCTCATACGCCTCTTAAGTTTGTGGGTTTGTTTCTCTTCTGGGTTGTTGGCTTAATGGATTTGACCATAGCATTTTACAGTCATGTGTCATTTAATGACAAGGGTGTGTCTGAGAAATGTGTCGTCGGGTGATTTTGTCATATGAACCTCGTAGAGTGCACTTACACAAACCTGCAAGGTACAGCCCACTGCACACCTAGGCTCAGTGGTATCGTCCATTGCTCCGAGGCTGCAAGCCTGGACAGCATGTCACTGTAGTAAATTCTGTAGGTAGTTATAACACAATGGTAAGTGTGTGTGTAGCTAAACACAGAAAAGGTGCAGTATACATGTGGTACAAAAGATAACAAATGGTACAACGTATAGGGCACCGACAGTGAATGGAGCTGGCAGGCCTGGAAGTTGCTCTGGGTGAGCCAGGCAGTGAGTGGTGAGTGACTGTGAGGGTCTAGGAGACAGGTGGCAAACACAAGGCCCGCAGGCCGAATCCCACCCTCCACCTTGTTTTATCTGGCCCGGCACCTTGTTTCTACCTGGCAGCAGTGCCGAGCTCCTTGCCCCTAGTTAAGGAGTAGTGACATTTATACAGTCCTAAAATTACACTCGGCCCTTTGAAGGCCACCGTGAGGCTGATGTGGCCCCCGGTGAAAATGAGTGTGACACCCCTGCCCTAGGACATGACTGCCCACCAGTGCAAACTACATAAACATTGTATACTTAGGCCACACTCAATACATTGTGAAATATTTTTTCTTCAACAATAAATTTAACCTTAGCTTCCTATAACTTTTTTCCTTTATAATTTTTTAATGTGTTTAATGGTTTAACTCTTGTAATAACACTTAGTTTAAAATACAGACATGTACAGCTGTACAAAAATAGTTCCTCCTCTTACTGTTATTCTATAAGACTTTTTCTATTTAAATTTCTTTTTTCTTTTTACTTTTTAAACTTTTTGGTTAAACACATGCACACACGCACATGCCTAGGCCTACACAGGGTCAGGACCATCGATGTCACTGTCTCCCACCTCCACTCTGGCTCCCCCTGGAAGGTCTGGATGGACAGGAACAGCTGTCATTTCCTGTGACCGTGATGCCTTCTTCTGGAACACCTCCTGAAGGACCTGCCTGGGGCTCTTCTTAAAGGGGCGTCACTCCCTGCAGAAGGCACTGAGATATCACTACAGTTAAAACATCACTGGTTGATAAGAATCTTTCCACTCAATTCTAATCTTCTGGAATGATGGTTGTATATGTGGTCCATTGAGTATCATTATGCAGCGCATGAT
>PVJI01027442.1:0-17678 GCA_004026765.1 Micronycteris hirsuta
CTCTCAGAATGGCTATCATCAATAAATCAACAAACAACAAGTGTTGGTAACGATGTGGAAAAAAGGGAACCTTAGTGCACTGTTGGTGAGAATGCAGAGTGGTGTAGCTTCTATGCAAAACAGTATTGAATTTACTCCAAAAATTAAAAAGGGACCTGCCTTATGACCCAGTGATTTCAGGTTCCTTTGGACACTTCTGAGTATATATCCAAGGAAACCCAAAACACTAATTTAAAAAAAAATATGCACACTTCCATGTTCATTGCAGCATTATTTTCAATGGGCCAAGATACAGAAACAACCCAAGTTACCTACAGTAGAAAAGTAGATAAAAAAAGTGGTGGTGTATGTATACAATGGAATCTTAGCCATAAAAATAAATTATATCTTATCTTTTGAGATTGCATGGATGAACTTATAAGGTATTATGCTGAGTGAAATAAGTCAGTCAGACAAAACAATTATGATATGATTTTACTTATATGTGGAATCTAAAGAAAAATAAGCAAACAAAAAATTCAAACAGACTCATACAGAATAGACTGATCATTGCTAGAGAGGAGGAGGGGTTGTGGGGAAGGATGAAAAAGGTGAAGGGATTAAGAAGCACAAATTGGTACTTACAAAACAGTCATGGGGATGTAAAGTACAGCATAAGGAATATAGTCAATAATATTGTAATAACTATGTATGGTACCAGGTGGGTACTGGAAATATTGGTGGGGAACACTTAGGAAACTATATGACTGTCCAAACATTGTGCTGTAAATCTGAAACTAATATAAAATAACACTGAATGTAAACTGTAATTTAAAAATAAAAAAGAAAAATAATTAATGTTAATATTTTGAATTCCCATATGTATGTGTAGCAAAACCTTTTCAAAATATACATACTCAATTAAAAAAAACTTACATAGTCTAGAAATGTAAAAATCTTTCCATACTTAATAAGTTATTAGGATTACTTGATTTTCAGTCCTGACTTGCTTTTTGTTTTTAAGATTGCCAATTTATGCATCAATACAATAGAAAAAAAATAATGCCAAGCTATTAATAGTAGATTATCACTACCATCTTTATATATTAAACATGGTACTGTAAATTGTTTCATTTACTAGTTGTGTTAACATTTTTTCCAGTGGAGAGCTGATGATATCATTCTCAGTTAGGATTGTACATTAGAAAGAAGGATTGTATACATTTTTTATTTTATAAATATTAACCACTTCTCTAAGTAGAATGCACACCATTCTTTATTTCTCTAAAAACATCAGTATTCTTCCACAAACTCTCAAGAACTTTTGAAACAAACATAATTTTTCATGAAATTATACAGCTTTTTAATGTAGAGTCAATCTTTTCTATTTATGTATTCAGTAGTTATATAGCCTGTCCTAGAATATTTTTGTAATTTTAAAGTATGTGAAAACTGGTAATGATCTGACTTACAAAAATGAAGTCTAATAAAATGATCTAGTCTTTCTTACTTTAGCATTATATATCCTTTAACTTTTTCTTAGTTTAAAAATTACTGTCTAAGATTTTTATTATCTTCATAATTCAATAACATATCTCTAAGTTTTCTGCATTCTCCTTGGGAAAGCACAGATTGTAATGTTAAATCTGGGAAGGATCTCATAGCTATTGAAAGAATTTGATCCATAAAATAGCATCACTGCTAATATATAGGAGGAAAAATCTTGTGTTTATTTTTGTGAGTTTGTAAACTTAATAAATAAAATACTTAGGAATAAACTTAACCAAAAAGGTAAAAGAACTGTACTCAGAAAACTACAGAACACTGAAGAAATAAATTAAGAAAGACGCAAATAAATGGAAGCATATACTGTGTTACAGATTGGAAGAATTAATATCACTAAAATGTTCATACTACCCAAAGTAATCTATAGATCCAATGCAATTCTTATCAAAATACCAATGAAATACTTCACAGATAGACAACAAATATTTCAAAAATTTATATGCAAACACAAATAACCTCAAATAACCTCAGCAATTTTGAGAAAGAAGAACTAAGTAGGAGGGATCACAATACCTGATATCAAACTATATTACAAGGCCACTGTAGTCAAAATAGTCTGGTTAAGAACAGATGCAGGGACCAATGGAACAGAATAGAGAGCCCAGAAATAAACCTATGTCAATATGGTCAATTAATATTTGAAAAAGGGGACAGGATCATAAAATGAAGTAAAAATAGCCTCTTCAATAAATGGTGTTGGGAGATCTGGACAAGTAAATGCAAAAAAATGAAACTAGACCACCAACTTACACCATACACAAAAATAAATTCAAGATAGATAAAAGACTTAAATATAAGTCATGATACCATAAAAGCCTTCAAGGAGAACATAGGTAGGAACATTTCAGATATCCCATGAAGCATGCCCTAGGGCAAAGGAAAGTTAAACAAATGGCACTACATCAATTTAAAAAGCTTCTGCATGGCTAAAGTAAAAATCAACATAATGGAAAGGGAACCAACTGTGTGGGAAAACATAGCTGTCAATAACTCAGACAACGGTTTGATCACCAAAATGTGTAAAGAACTCACACAACTCCACACCAGGAAGACAAACAACTCAATTAAAAATGGGCAAAGGACCTGAACAGACACTTCTTCAAGAAGGACATACAGAAGGCCCATAGACACATGAAAAAATGCTCAGCATCACTAGCCATCAGAGAGATGCAAATTAAAACCACAATGAGATACCACTTCACACTGGTCAGAATGCCATCATTAACAAATCAACAAACAACAAGTGCTGGCGAGATTGTGGAGAAAAGGGAACCTTAGAACACTGTTGGTGGCAAGGCAGACTAGCGGAGCCACTGTGGAAAATGGTATGGAATTTCCTCAGAAGACTAAAAATGGAACTGCCATTTGATCCAGCAATTCCACTGCTGGGATTATACCCTAAGAATCCTGAATTACCAATTCAGAAGAACCTATGCACCCCTGTGCTCACAGCAGCGTTATTTTCAATAACCAAGTGCTGGGAGCAATGTAAGTACTGTCAGTAAATGAGCAGGTCAAAAAATTGTGGTACATTTACACAATGGAATACTACACAGCAGAAAGAAAGAAGTAGCTCCTATCCTTCATGGCAGCATGGATAGAACTAGAGAGCATTATGCTAAGTGAAATAAGTCAGGCAGTGAAAGACAAATATCATATAATCTCACCTATAAGTAGAACTTAATTAACAAAACAAATGAGCAAAAAAGAACCAGAGAGATGGAAATAAAGAACAAACTGACAGTGGCCAAAAGGGGAATTAGGGTAGAAAGGGGGAAAGAAGGGAAAGGAGCAAGTCAAGGAACATGAATAGAGGACTCACTGATACCAACAACGGGGGAATTGACTGTGGGAGTGTGGGGGGTGGGGACATGGAAGGGGAGAGCAATGGGGAAAAGGGCGGGACAACTGAAACTGAGCAATGGTAAAAAATATAACAAATAAAAAGTAAGTAAGTAAATAAATAAATAATGCTAATTTGAACTCTGGCTCTCTTGAACAAAATCATGAGAGTCCCTGAAGTTACACAAGAAAGCAAATGGCCTAAAGAGACATTTAGTATTATCAGTCAATTTTACATAATAGTCTTATATTAGTAATCCTCTAAATCTTATTACAGTAAGCTTGCTGGGGCAGTGTTAAATTCTCTGGACTAGAATTTAGGGTTTTAAAAAGTGGGTGGAAAATTGATCTTTGGATTGTTTTCTTGATGGTAAAATTTTGAAACTGTGATTTTGAAATCTTTTTTCTCCCTATAATACCTAAAACTTTTTTCCTTTTTATATTACTTTTTGCAGATTCAGTACTATATACTTTTTTCAGTAATTACTTCTATTTTGCCTATATTATTCAATTATTAGAGAACTTGTACATTATTTTCTCACTTTTATTATATGAAGAATTTTTTTGTAAACTGACATTACGTTATAGAAATAAATTAGTTATTGATGAAAAAGAAGGTATTTATATAGTAACTAGCTAAATATATCTACTTTAAGGGGCATAAATAAGTATATTTAAAATGGGTAAAATGTCAACTCTAATAGGGAATATAAATCAACCTTCAAATGTCTACTAGGAAACTAAAAATTTTTAATCACATGCCTTGGCTGGTGTGACTCAATAGGTTGAGTGCCAGCCTGTGAACTGAAGGGTCACTGGTTCAATTCCCAGTTGAGACACATGCCTGGGTTATAGGCAGAGTCCCCATTTCAGGGTGAGGGAGAAGCAACTGATTGATTTATCTCTCACACATTGATGTTTCTATCTCTCTCTTTCTCACTCCCTTCCTCTCTCTCTCTCTAAAAATAAGTAAATAAAATATTTTAAAAAGTCTGTTTGTTTAAAAACATTTTTTTAAAGATTTTATTTATTTATTTTTAGAGAGAAGGGAAGGGAGAGAGAAAGAGAGGGAGAGAAACAGCAATGTATGGTTGCCTCTCACATGGCCCCCACTGGGGACCTGGCCCACAACCCAGGCATGTGCCCCAACTGGGAATCGAACCGGGACCATTTGGTTCCCAGCCCGCACTCAATCCACTGAGCTCTACCAACTAGGGCTGTTTAAATACATTTTTTGATTACATAACTAGAAGTTTAGATTTCCTAATTTTGTACTTGGTTAAGTGTATTCATACATGAAGAGAAATGGCTATTGTGCTCAAATATCAGAAAATGGATTGGTGTTTATGCTTCAAACATATCATTACACTTATTAAAAAATAAGCTGGCGGAATAAAATAGCTACAATAATTTACATTCTCTATAAATATGTGCAGTCAACAATTATACCTAATTACAGAAGTAAATATCTATATGGAACATAATTAAAAACATTTTATAATTTGCCCTGGCTAGTGTGGCACAGTGGACTGAGTGCTGGCCCATGAACCAAAGGATCACCGGTTCGATTCCTAGTCAGGGCACATACCTGGGTTGCTGGCCAGGTCCCCAGTAGCGGGTACAACCACACATTGATGTTTCTCTCCTTCCCTTTCTCTCTCCTTTCTCCTCTCTCTAAAAATAAATAAATAAAATAAATCTTAGAAAGACATTTTATACTTTTATAGATATCTTAGATATAACTTTATAGGTAATACTTAGGTTGAGTATATCATCCAAAATATTCTATAGGTTGAGTATATCATCCAAAATATTCTATATTTTACTTAAAATATATAACTAAAATAAAAACATTAATATTTAGAGGAATTCTCAAACAACAAAACATGAGAAGCCATAACTCTCTAGATTTTCATTGTTAGAAAATAAGGTTTTTATTGCATTTTATTGCTTTCAAGTTAATGATCCATTACCAAAAAGTCTTAAGATTACACGGAAACATAAGATCCCATAGTAGTAAAGATGTCAACATCTGAACCAGCAATATTTTTTGTAGTCATGCACAAAATTGCAGCCATCCCTAGCTCTCGAATATTTGCCTCAATAGTATCAGATGATGGGTAGTGGTACTATTTATGTACAGACTATCTGCTACCATTTAGATAGGGCAGGCAGAGAGGAGAATGACATTGTTCACCTAGTCATGTTTAAGAAAAGAGAGTAATGATAGCACAAAGTATATCATTAGTCATTACAACTTCATGTTTCCAAACTTTTTTTTATCTTCCAACTCACAACATTCAAACACTATTGAATACTGGACAGAATCATAAACACCTCACCATGGTCTCAAAAGTCTACAGTGTTGCCCCTTTTCTCCCTCTGTTGACATTGAGATCCTAAACACCCTCATCAATCCAGATTGCATATCCTGCTCTCATTGAAGTAAAGCTATTTCATGTTTTTTTTTCATCCTATGTGCTTGCTTCTTTTCCTTATTTCTGCTATTTCTCTCAATGGACCTAAAGCCATTTTGAAATGATCTCATTAGTAGTATCCATAAAAAGCTAATATTTCATGGTTTTGACTATTTTTGTCTAATTGTAGCATCATAGAAAAAATAGTCTATGAAACTGTTCTTGACTATATTCCATTTTTATCCCTATAGACTGAATTCCCAACATGTGGCCATCATACATCTTCCTTGGATAACCCTCATTTTTCTTATATTGAAAAAACAAAGGAGAAATGGTTTAGAAATATATAACCTTGAAAAGCAATTTATTTATTTATTTATTTATTTATTTTTTAAATATTTTATTTATTTATTTATTTTTTTTTTTTAGAGAGAGGAGAAGGGAGGGAGAAAGAGAAGGAGAAACAGCAATGTATAGTTGCCTCTCACATGGCCCTCACTGGGGACTTGGCCCACAACCCAGGCATGTGCCCTGACTGGGAATCGAACTGGGACACTCAATTTTTTTATTTTTTAACTTTACTTTTATTATTGACACTAATACAGATGTCCCCAATTCCCCTGCTTCGCCCACCTCCACCCACCTCACACCGTTTCCTTGTGGCCATCACCACACTGTTGTCTGTGTCTATGGGTTATGCATATATGTTCTCTGGCTAAGCATTCTCACAATAACCTGTTTGGTAAGGAAAACAGAAACTTTAATTCTCATTTTTAAAATTGAGTAACCTGTTCCAAAAAAGATGCAATTACTTTCCGAAAGCTGCCTCAGAAATTACAGTCACAGTATTTGTGGTTTTCCCAATCCTAATCCTTTTCTTCCCATTACTAAAATCATAATTGGCTTTGTCTGGGTTTGTGCTTTTTCTCTATTCTTTAATCAGTTTTAAAAATGATCACTGAAGATAACATTAAGTATTACTTCTCTGGCAAGTTATAGTTAAGCATCAGAGCTTACTCTTGTATGAATGAGGGGAATTGCTGAGAGGACAAGATGGGGTGTGTGCAGAAAATTAGATTTAAAGGTAAATTCTATGTACCACATAACAGTTGCATGACAGAATTATCACTGTTTTGGGTGTTTCTTAGTTGGAATAAAACACTTTGTATACCCCTAAAATGGCGTTATATATAGATTTATTTCTCTATGCTGCCCTGTCTTCTGACCCAGGTTTAGTAGTATTCCTTATTTCTACTAGCCTTGTTGCTATACCTTTTGATGTCATTGACCTTATTGTACAAAGTATGTCTTCTTTTTAGATCAGCTAACTGATCTCTCTTATTTGCTTAGAAAAAAACCAAAAGGGTTTCTTATATTGTGTTTTATTAAATCTATATTTATTTAAAATTTCTCATGAGTCAACTCATTTATAAGAAATCAGAGAGAAGGAAAACAAGCCCTAGCCTTCCCAGGTCTCACTTTAGCCAATGATAAAAATCAGTAAAGGATTTTCTGTGTCTTTTTATAAAGTATGTCTTAAAAGATCCTGGGATTTGGTGAAATAGTATTGAACTGTAGGGCTAAAATCATTACCTAAATTTCAAACAATATCAAAAGTATGCCCAAATTCATCATGCAGTATTTTTCTGCACTAAATAGTCCAAAACTTGGCAGGATATATTTTCTAGGGTTGCCTCTCATCTTCTCATTTTAGAATACATAAGAAGATGTAGGACATCTCTGGAATACTATTAAAATAAATATATTTACATAATTGATTTACATGGATAAAGAAAAAATATTTTCAGAGAGTCTACATAAAGTAATAGACAGATGATACATAGATAATTAAAATAGCATAAAGGAGAAAAGAATAATTTGTTTCTAGAATAATAATTTAAAGAAAATACAAATAATGATCTTTTCATGAAAGCAATAAAGAAATTATTTTATTTTGCTCTAGGCAGATAGAATAGAAGAATAAACCCCAAATAATAATAAAGCCAAGAAACACAAATAGAGCTTGTACAACAGGCACAAGTAAAAAATAATTTTTAGTGTTTGGCCTTACTCACTCAAAGATGGACACCTAATAAAACAAATGAAATAATTGAATTAGATTACAAGGGTGTGGACCAGTGGGACGTCACAGTGTTTGCAGCTAAATTTTACTACTCACACCATGACTGAAAGAGCTAAGATCCCCTAAAAGAAACAACTGACAAAATTTAATTCTAATTGCCCAACTAAGAATTTACTCTGTTGATATAAAGAAAAGTTGAATGAGATACTGTGAAAACAGCTACATTTGAAAAGAATATTAGGTTATTTTGCTGAGTAGAGTTTAAAGTATACCAAGATGTGTGGTTTTTTTTTTTTTTTTTGGAAAGTCAACTAATCCATCTAAGTTAGTGTTTTTCAAATCATAGCTGGACAACAATATATACTCAATTATTGTATCAAGTAACATATTATATTTGAAGGTTCTTTATCACTTATTAAGAACTCTGCAAATGTAAAGTATCTGTGTATTTACGAGGAAAAAGATAATCTTCTGACAGATAAGTATAGATGCCAGTTTTGGTTATGCCCAGGATGCGTGGGAAAGAGGCACTGAAGTGAGATTTGTATCCAATATTCTATGATGGGAGAACTGGGATTCTGCCATTGTGATGTTAATTATAGAAACAGACACAACTATAACAATGAATACTACTCTGGATTGAGATACCTTTTGACATCTTCATTATTACATCAGAATTACAGGCTATATTATTGCTGTTCCAAATCAACCCAAATTTAGCAGCTGAAAAGAGCACCATGTATTATTCAAAGTTCTGTGTGTCATAAGTATAGTCAAGGTTTTGTCTAGTCTGGCACAATTCATATTTGGAGGCTGTGGGAGAAAATCTGTCTTCAGTTTCATTCAGACTGTTGGCAAAATTTAGTTGAATGCAGCAATAAAACTGAGGTCCTTGTTTCTTCGCAGATCAGTCTAGAACTTCTTTCAGGTCCTTAGTTCATCTTGCATCCCTTGTCCATTTGCTCCCTTTAATTTAAAGAAAGCAATGGCAAGTTGAATCCTCTGACTTTTATTTCTTCCCCATCTCTCTTACTCCAACTGGAGTACAAAGTTCTCTACTCTTAAAGGTTCATATAACAAAACTATCCAGGATAATCTCCCTAGTTTAAGGTCCATAACTTTAATTACATTTGCAAAGACCTATTTTGCCTGCAATGAAGCATATGCACAGGGCCTAGGGATTAGGGAGAGAATATAATTAGTAAGTCATATCACTGTCTACCCGCTGACTCCCAAAGTCTCATGTTCTTCCCAAGTGCAAAATACATCCATCCCATCCTAAATTCCTAAAGGTCCCCTTCTGTTCTCATCAGCTCAGAAATCTAAGTAATCTGATGCAACTAAATCATCTAAATCATAAGGATGAATTTCTTTTATAATCCATTAAACAATTGCTGAGGCACAATTCTTCTCCATCTGTGAATATATAAATCTAAAGATATAAGTTATCCGCTTCCAATACAGGATAGTAAGACATACATAGATAACATTTATAGATATCTTCATTCAAAAAGTGGGAAAATAGAGAACAAATCAGAATTGATAGGACTGGAGAGCAAAGCATTTTTAATTTGAAGGTAAGCAAAGTATATTAGGTTTCAAGGATTGGGAATAATCCTCCTTGGTTCCTGGCTCAGGCCTCTGGACTCCACCTTGCAGTCATTATTACCTCTTCATGAAAGGTAGAATGTATTTAGTAGAGTACTTTTATCAATCTGTTTCTTGCTGGTCAAATTTTGGGAGGACTCACTCCAATAAATAGAAGCTACATTCACAACATTTTGTGAGATAATCCTATGTCTGTTTACAGCTACTTTTCAGATGACTAGAGGTCATCTGAAGATCTAAACTTCCCAGGGGACCCTAGTTTTATTGAGGAAATGTGTGAGTCACGCCCTTGATCTCTTCAAAGAGCCTTTTTTGGCATTGAACACTTAGATTGTTATCTGGATAGGCTGAGAATTTTCCAAATCATCGTGTTCCCATTTATCTTAGTCAAAGAGTTCCTCCCTTAATTTTGATCATCCCTCTTGTATTTCACTATAAATATTGTAAGAAGAAACTAAGATCCAACTTGAATACTTTGCTTGGTAATATCTTCAGTTAAATAACCAATTTCATTACTCACAAATTCTGACTTCCACATAATCTCAGGATACCATAACACTAAGCTTTCTGACGCTAAGTAACAAAAGTTCCCCCTTTCCAGTTTCTAATAACATGTTCCTCAGTTCATTCTGAATGCTCACCAGAAGCATTCTGGAAGCCCAGATTTCCATTGACAGTCTGGTAACAGAGATTTACAAATTACTGTAATTCTCATTACTTCTTTCTGATTCCTCACTAATAATATATTTAATGTGCATTTTTCTAGCAAAGTCTCTTCAACACAATCCATCTAGGCTTTTTCTGTTATATTCTACAAAATTCTTGCAAACTATGCCTATTTGCCCAAATTCAAAGCAATGTGCACATTTTAGGAATTTTTGTGATTTTCCTATTCCGGACACCAAAATTTGTATTTATTTTCTATTGTTGCTATAATAAGTATAAAAACTTTATAGATTGAAACAATACTCATTTTGCCCTGACTGGTGTGGCTCAGTGGGTCGACTGCAGTCCTGCAAGCTGAAAGGTCACTGGTTCGATTCCTGGTCAGAGCACATGCCTGGGTTGCAGGCCAGGTCCCAGTTTAGGGACCTGTGAGAGGCAAGCAGTGTTTCTCGTGTTCATTGATGTCTCTCCCTCTCTTTCTCCCTCCCTTCCTCTTTCTCTAAGAATAAATAAATCTTTAAAAAAACAAAATAAAACACCACTCATTTTTATTTCACAGTTTTGTAGGTCAGAAGTTCCGATGTTAGAGCTGAGCTCTTTCATTAGAATCTCACAAAGTCTAAATCAAGGTGTCTGGAGGGTTTTGTATCTTTAGGACACGGGGACAATTCTCTTCCGGGCCTGTTTTTGGCAAAAATTCACTTCTCATCAGTTGTAAGACTGAAGCCCCTGTTTTCTTCCTGACTGTAAGCCAGAAGACTCTTTCACCTCCTCAAGGCTGCCTGCGTACCTTCTCCATTTTCAAAGCCAGCAGTGATTGGTGAAGTCCTTCTAACACTCCAAAGTTCACTGACTTTCCCTGCTGCACCCTATGTCCATGTCCAGTGGGAAAGTTTCTACACTTACAAATACTCTTTTGAAAACATTGAGTTCATCTGGATAACCCAGGTTAGTCTCTTTCCTTTAAAATCAACTACTTAATTATAGCTGCAAAGTCATCTTTTTCCATAAAATGTAGCATAATGACAGGAACGACCGATAGGCCTGTGACGTTGTTGGGGTGTGATGGTGGTGGTGATCATTCTGCCTACCCTACAGACCTTCCGTACCTCCTGATAAGGCACTGGGAGTGTACTTTCTCCTTAAATTGAGCAATCAGTAAAACACAGATGTAAAACTTCAAACACTTGAGAGGACATATATAACATTCTTGATTCACAGTGACAAAGGAGGAGTAAGTAACCTCTAACACATTCAGAAGAATAAAAACTACCTTGGGATTATATGAATTTTGTTTTATTTGTATTCCTGGACTCAGAAAGCCAGTGGAATAAAGGAAGTCATTTCCTAATCAATCATTGTTATTAAGACATTATTTAAATGTTGGCAATGCTAGGGAACAGAATGATAAGCATTAGCTAGTCCACTGATCGATGGCAGACGAGTGTTTAAACCCTGAGGCCTGCACAGTGGCTTTATATTCGACGAGGCAAATAGTAGCACTGTACTCTGAAGCCCTGGCACCTATGGGTTCTGAGATATGGGTAGGAGGGGAAGAAATAAAATGAAAAATAATTGTTACGACTTGAGTGGTAAAGGTCAGTAGAAGGAGTTTCATTTCTAGCACAGCATAGTAGTAATTATTCTAGCTACAAGACTGTAAAAATGACCCGTGGGATGATGCCTTTTCTGGCAATGCTAATTACATCATCTCACCCGGCATTAGAAGAAGAATCAGAGTGATTGGTGTGGCATGATGAATTCAAGAGACTCCCTGACCTCATTTCAATTGCAGCAAATAACCCCAGGAAGATGAAACATTTCTGCAGCACTGAGGAGTTGCTCAGTACATGAACTCAGTCTGCTGGAATTCTATGTAATGACTTGCTAAGGAAGAAGTCACTTAGAATTTATTTCCCATGTATGTTTTTGGACCTAAATCTACTTGGCACCTTAAGCCATAGGGAAGATAGGAAATAGCCACTCAATAAGTGTGAAGACAGAACTAAAACCGCCAATCTGCTCCTTAAGTTTGTGAGGAAAACCATCTGGTAGTGTCTTCAAAGAGCGTTTTCTCGAGAGTAATTTAGGTGAGAACCACTAAGCAAAGTGGAGAGGATCTGTCATCTATTCTGTGAACGAGATGACACCGTTCATCAGATAACAGGCGCAAGCCTTTTCAAATGCAAAATCGGGCACATCAGGAAATGTAAATTGGTACTGGGCAGGGGGAAGAAAATGCAGATGGGTTTTAATTTTTTTAACTCGAAATGAATAGCTAATGAGTGGAGAGATGAAGATAGAATTCAAAAGTTGTCAATTAAACAGCTGTTGCATCAAACACCTCTCTATCACAGAAAACTTTGCCATTTCGATAAAACTTTCGAGAAGACTGTTACAGAAGTGTAGCCTGTAATAAAAATATGCCACTGTATTTGTCGTGTTAGCAAACCATTTTAAAGTAAATGCTTTAGGTTTGTAAGTCACATAACGATAAACTTTAAAATAATACGCAGGCCTTTAGTGGAAAAACCTGAAACTAAAATATTTTGTCTTTGACATGCAAATTTATTTATTTAGTCATTCAACCAATTTATAGCATCATGTTACTCTTCTAAGAAATGCCTGTTGATTCCCACTTGCTTGTAATATAAACCTCAACTTAACAGCTTTTAGTCAATGCCCCCGGTCTTAGGTTCACCTATACCTTCTGATACACTCTGCCAACCAGCTGCCTTGAATACCTATCTCATGATTCCTCAAACAGGCCATTTCTTTGTCTTCACTGTGCTCTGTTCTGTCTGGAATGCTGTTCTCGGGCTAATTAGTTGAAGACTTACATTAAGTATGCACACCCACCCCTAAGAGTTCTTCAGTAATCTCAAACTGATTTAATCATTTCTATTTCTTTGCACCCTTAGCATATTTTATTACCTCTCTTCTGGATTTAATGCATATTTGAATTAAGTGCAATGCAAATAGAAATGAGCATTTTCTTTGGGGTTCGAAAACTCCGTCATGTATTAGCTTTATGACATGAGAAAGTATTAGTTTTCTTTTATATAAAATAAAAAGATTAATGCATATTTATATTATAGGAACATTGAGAATATTAAACAGATGCTCCTAGAAAAGCCACTGTACTTTGCTGTTAGAATCATTCAGTACATGGGCTTTTCTTAAGAGTTACAGCACTATAAATATGCAACTTCTATAACTGCAGTCCCACCTGCCAGTGACTACAACATAAATTTGCACATCACTTTTTTTAAGCTCATACCTGTATTTTTATAATGTAAGGCCCCGCTAGCCTATTTCCAAGAAATAAGTTCACTTGGTATCTTATTCTGTTATTTTCATTTGTTCCTAAGGGGGAAATGAATGCATGAATTGAGCATTTGTTTCACATAAGTCGTAGGTGTTTTAGATGTATAATTTGCATGTATTTGAACACTAGTGTTCTGGAGACCGAGGCAGAATAGAATTGTAATAGCACAAGAGCGACTGGTGTGTGCACCATTCATCATGAGAGGAGAGCTGGGCACCACTTGTGAAGTAGAATCACTCACAGCCAAACATCTCTAAGTAATCACTTGGGAATCTCCAAAAGTCACACTTTCTTCTCTTCATGTTGGCTTCACGCATTGAAAGCACACAGAGGGAATATATTTCTTAAGTATACAAAATATTTTTGAGATTCTCTGGAAGCTTAATACAGAGAATAGGATATTTTATAAAATATAGATCAAGAGACTCTTTTGTATTTCTGTGCTATAATTTCACATTTCTTTCTTTTTACTATTTTAATTTTTGAGATCAACTCAAGCATTATTCTGGAAAAAAATCTCCAGATAGTTGAAAGGTAGTTTCATAGTTAATTTTTTACAAAAAAAAAAGGAGACAAAAATTAAAAGGGAAAAGAAAAATATAACTGAAATATATACTCCTTATTTCTACCTATTGTTTTCATATCTAAGTGTCCACAAGCCTTTATTAACATAACTAAATCATTCATTATCTGTCATTTTACCAATTTCTTACTGTTCCTTTTAAACTTATTTTGATTATAACTTACTGATTTAACATATGGCTTAACTAACAGAATGTTTTTCTTTATAACTCTGAGAATATCTTTCAGCTTAATTATATCCTTTTGTTACCAAGCAAACTGGGGCTCAGCCACCTGGCACTTTTGCCTATGACCCAGCAATCAATGTTGAAGGGAACAGGTTTTTACCAACAGGGTTCCGACTTTGGGAGGGCCAAGAGCACTTCTGCTCAGAGCCCCCCTCTCCCAAGAGACACAAAACTTCCCTTGATTTCCAAAAGGCTACAAGCCAAAACCACGCCCAGGAGGTCCCCATATCCTTATCTGTCCAACAACCAGTGACGAAAACAGGTCTCCGTTGTCTCTGGAAGGCACTCTTGTGGGTCTCAGAGTCGCCATCCTCTCGCAGCAGCTCTCTCCTTTGGGGTCTGGGGTGTGCTGTTTTCAGCCTCCATGCAGTGGTTCGGGAAAATATGTGCCGTGTTACACTGGGTCATGGTGGAGTCCAGGAAGGCACGTGCCCCAAGAGAGTGGCTTCTCCATACATCTTTCAGAGAAGCAGAAGTCTGCAATTTAGCATTCCTGCTCACAGTTCAGCTCCAAGCATCTCTCACAACTTTGGGTTGCCACATAGGTCCCTGCAGCTCCATCAGCTCCGCCGCCTTCTTCTCCAGACAGAACCCCTCTCTCACTCCAGAGCTTGCGGCTCTCTCTCCACTGTTTCACCCTGCCCTCATTTAAATGTTCACCCGGAACTTCTTGCATGACCTCACAGCCAGCCCTTCCTATGGTATGTTAGTGTCCGCCAATTTTGCCCATTCCCCAGTATCTTTTACCTTCTTTTGGCTGCCACCTTTAATCAGGGCAAAACGTTACCAGTGATGCATAGGCGTCCAGGGTGGGCATCTGACCCTGCCTCTTGGGCAGGCTCTGTATGATCTCCCCTGGCTATGTCACTAGTTCTGCACATTTTCACAGTCACTATACAATTTGCCCTGGGTGACAACCCTCTTCCCTTCAGGAAGGTATGGCTACTAACTTACCTTTTATTATGCAATATATCTTAAACTCTGTATCATCCACTCCTCTTATCCCCGACTCAAGGGTTGTAGGGAATACTCTCTCCACCCTGTTACACTTTCATTCTCACATTTTGTTTTCTTTGACTAAAAACTGTGACAGCAAGATTCTGTCATTTCTTGTCTCATAGTACACACTTGCATTGTTTTTCTGTTTTCTTAGATCCTAATAAAACTGCCTTCCTAAGCAAAAGTAATTACCTCAGTTACCAAATAGTCTCAGCACCACTGCATATAGTCACTTACCACTTCTAGTTAAATCTAATTGTAGATTTGAACTTATTCTCCAAGCATTCCTTGATATCTAGCCTTCCAGTCAAATCTCCTTTCCCTTCTTTTTCAGCGGTTTCCAACACCAAGGAGAATTAGAATCAGTGGTCTCCTGGTGCGAGGTACAAACATATTGTAGCTTCCAGTCACTGTTGGTATCATTTACATCACTGTCTGTGAAGCGCTAACCTAGAAGTTGCAGGGATTTGCAGGAGAACCAGCTATCTTTATTGCTATCCCAAAGAACCTGATCATATAAGGAAGAGCAATAAATAAAAGCAACATTAAAAAAAAAAACACTTACTGTTATAATTGAGTAAATAGAAACGACTGAGGAAAAAAACATAGAGAGCTTTCCTAAATGAAGATAATAGAGTAAGTTTCATTTATCCTACCTTCGATAGTGATTTGATGGAGAGAAAAAGACATTTCAGGCAAGTGGACAAGGAAAAGAGGTATAATCATAGAAATTCATGTTTTAAAGAGAATACTCATTTTTAGGAAATATAGAAAGAAGAGATCAATGATAAAATGTACTAATAGAAAGGTTTGGTTACAATCTCTTGTCTGGTACATAGAAAGCATTCGCTTTGCTGGTATCATTAGGTAATGGGGGAGAGGGGTTTTCTGATTTTTTTTTCTGAGATGAGTGGGCGAAGGGATCCGTGGCTTGACTGTAAAACATGCTTCCCTCTTTGAATCTATATCCCCTTAAAATGTGTCTTTTCATCTCTTCCCATCAAGAAGTGAAGGAATGGAGTGAAATGGAGCCAGGTGAAGCTAGAAATAGCAATTTGGACAAAATGAGGAAAATACCAGGCAGTGAGTTTTCACGTTGTCACAATTTGGTTATACCCTAGAGTGGTTTTGCAAGTATGTACCTTTAAATGTTTTTGTCTACTTCAAATTAATTGCTCATATATTTTTTTTCTGACATTTGGAAACAAAATTTATAATAGGTAGCTAATTGAATATATTGCAGTTAGGACATAATAAAATACATTGCAGTTTTTAATAAAACAGATATTCATAATGTAATAGGTGTGGGGAAACACAGGTTACAAAATAGTGAACTATTTGATAACATCCCCCTTCCCCCCAATCATGCGTGAGCAAGTTGTAGTATATACAAGATCTAGTACATCATAGATCTAGAACAATACATACCGAATGTAAAAAAAAAAAAAAAAAAGTAATGAAGGGCAATTCTCCACCCCTTAAATCTGGACTTGGCTTGTGACTTACTCTCACAGTTAGAATGTGGCCTAACCAACATCATGCTCGATATAAACACTTCCATTCTCATCCTTGCAATCTTCCCGAACTGCCATGTGCACAAGCTCCTGCCAGAAGGTAAGAGTCGCAGGATTTATTGCTTCTGTGGCTCCAGTCAACACACAGCCAACCCAGAGGAGAATTTCCTGCTTAGCTAGCAGCTGAGCAGACTCGGTGGAGGTTAGAAGAACTGGCCACCTGAGTCCAGGCAAACTGCTGACCCACAGAAGAATGAGAAAAAGAAATAGTTATGAGTCTTAGTCCTTAAATCTAAGAATTCAATTCAAAATAAAATGATGCTGAATTAGCTGACAAATTATAAATGCAAAAATGCAAATGCTTTATTAGAATGAATGCTTATTATATTCTTGTTTTGCACAGTGGAATCAGACCCATATGACAAGCGTACATTCCTGACCTTGTGAGCTTATATTCTAGAAGGAGAGATGCACACTAAACAAAGTAATTTCTGTAATATGTCAGATGTTGATAAATACTATGATAAAAATAAACAAAAACTGTCAGTAGGAATTACTGTGTGGAGATGGAGAGGAGACATGGTTTTAGTTAAGAAAGTATTTTAAGGTTGAGTAAATATATATGCACATACATATGTACATATATATTTATATACATACATATATATATGTGGCGGATTCCGGCCCGCAGAATCCGCCGTGGGTGGACTGGAACCTGAAGCGTCAATGAACTTCACACAAAGACGCGTTATGAGATGAAAACCGGGGCCACGGGCGTCCTTCCGTATTCTTGGAAGAAAAAGCCCCGCCCGAAGCAGAACCGGTATTTTTATTTAGAAAACTCAGGAAATAGCAGAAAGGGGGATG
>PVJI01027443.1:0-17683 GCA_004026765.1 Micronycteris hirsuta
AATTGTGATTAAAAATGTGAAAGAGGAAATTGAGATTTTAAAAATGATGCAATAAAATTATACATGTAAACTTCAATGTATCCATTCTCTAGTGCTTCCCACCTAAACTTTTTTTGTGTGTTATGAAGCTCAACCAGTTTAAATATAGCCTTGCATCAGCCTCAAAATTACTGATATGTAGATTGATATTAACACTGAGACCTTCTTATTTGGAGTATCTGAGATTTTTTTTTTTTACTGTAGTATCTGGAGAAATAGATATGTATATCTCCAGAAACAACCTAAGTTCCATCTAAACAAGTTTAGCTTATACGCATGGGCTTTGAACAGGTTACCCTCCTAGCAATCTATCTGGCTTTAACTATTACTCTCCTCAACAATTCTAACATGCCTCCCCATACTAAATTACAAATCAACAAAATTAATTTCTTCTGGAACTTGGCTTGCATTCATCTTGCGCACTGTGTGAAATGGCTTTCCATACCTGTTACAGCCCTAGTTACAGTGGGGAGGGTGGCTCCTCTTGTAAGCAATTGCGCTTCTTTCTTTCTTTTTTAGGTTAACAAAAAGTTGTTTTTTTTTTTAATTTTGAGGCTTGAGAAGTCTGTCAAATACACTTGACCCAAACGATTATATATCATTATGAAACAATATTAAATTATTTACCCAAATTTACAATAAATGTATTAAACAAAAATGCAGCCCTGGGTGGTACAGCTCAATGGATTGAGCACTGCCCTGTGAACCAAAGGGTCACCAGTTCAATTCCCAGTCAGGGCACATGCCTGGTTTGTGGGCCAGGTCCCCAGTAGGGGGTGCATGAGAGGCAACCACACACTGATGTTTCCCTCTCTCTCCCTTCCCTCCCTTCTAAAATAAGTAAATGAACAAACAAACAAACAAATAAATAAACTCTTTAAAAAAACACAGATAAACAAAGTTTCAGTTCTTAGGATTCAGTCATTAAGCAATTTTAATTGCTTAATTTATAATCAACTTAAGCATAAATACATGTTTGTGTATTTCAGTTAATTTTACTATTTTTTTAAATTTGGGGCTTATGTCTATAAGTTTATTGTATAAATGCCTATGTGTTTGGAGGGGTTTTGGCAAAGAAAGTGTGTTTTCTATATTGTTCTCCCAAAGAATGAGGCTTATTTAGTATTAAAGTTAAATTTATTAGCTTACTTGGCCAGTTAATTTTCTTTAAGATTTTACTGTTAGCTGTTTCAAGAATATTGTTGTACCGCTTGAGTACACCTAGAAAGGAACATTTTTAAAGTATCAGCAGAGACATAATTACAGGATCTCTAATAGGCGGGTGTTATCGATGGAGTTAAATACAACCTGACACTCTCCAATGCCAATTTCAAAGAGGAGCTTGAACACCGCAAGCAGATTTCAGTCATATTCTGTGGAATGTGATTATTATCTTTTATATTCTTTTTCAATTATCTTCTTAAATATACTGATCTGATAAAATGAATTTAAAACCTAAATACATGAGTATATCTAGAGGCACAGGTGAATCCTGCTCTGAAGGAAAATGAAGACAATGATCAAAGGAGAAGACCTGCCAGGCCAGAGAAGAAAGGGTTAGTGGAGAACAGAGTTGACTTCTCAGCAGAGCTGCAGATGAACTAGGGCACTTATATTAATACATGCTGTGCTCTAAATTGTTTGTGTTTTTGCATTTTGCAATTATTTCCTATCATAACAAATATGAATTATTTCTTTATGAAGAAATAAAAAAGGTTGTATAACTTGGGAAATAGTTATTAAAATAAATACATACAACTGTAATAAAATGACAATAAAATACATATGAAACAAGTATATATAATGATACATATTTCTACATTTGTGTGTGCATATATATATATACATATATACAGTTTACTTCTGTAAACTTGAAAGTTAGAGAATTTAGTGAATAAATCAATTCATTCAATAGCCTGTAAACAGTTGGAAATCTTTGAAGTTAGAATATACTGATTTATAAGAAAATTTCAACAGTCATTATACTTTCATCCCCTGACAGAATAGTGAGCCAACAGCTTCAGAAGCATTACATTTCTATTATAAATTATTACTTAGCTATTGTATATCTTAAAATAATTATGTTGAGTTCCTTTTATTTATTTTTATTTGAGTAAATGTGTTTTCATTCCAGTACTGTTCAAATTAGTAAAGCCCCAGTTCTGTGTGCTCAAGGGGATGGCAAATGCTTCGGAAGAATGTTAATTTTTTCAATGGCAAATTATATGTGCTTTAAAATTATTATGAGATTAAAAACCTTTCCATACATCCAAACTATTTAGATATGTATTTCCAACTTTTATTAGAGGAATTATAACTATACACATAAACTTTTAAAATAGTCTATTTAATTTAATTATAATCAAGACTAATACCAATTATAATAATCAAAGCAGATAAAAATCAACCAGATATAGTTTGTAAGCAAATGAGATAGTTGCAAATATATGTTTTAGCATTTTAAAATAATCGTTTATGGAAATAGTCATGATTTTTTAAACTGTAGTATATACACATGCTCCTATTTTATGATGACTTTCTTTAACCTTAAATGTGACTTAAGATGATTGGCTTAAATAAGATAAACCAATCAAATGATTGGCTTAATCTTTCAAATTAATGCTTTTATAAGTATTCAGTACCTTTTGTCATGGTATCATTTATTAAAATTGCTGTTACATTTTTTTGTCCTCATCCTAGGACATGCTTATTGATTTGTGGAGGGTGGGGGAAGGAAAAGAGACAGAGAGAAGGAGAGAGAGAGGAGTCAACATGAAAAAGAAACATCAATTGCTTGCTTCTTGTACATACATACCCTGACCTGGAATCGAACCTGCAACCTAGGCATGTGCCCTAACCGGGAATTGAACCCATGATCTTTCTGTTTATAGGAGAAAACTCCTACCAAATGAGCCACACTATCCAGGGCTGCTGTGGTACATTAAAACAAACAAACAAACAAACAAAATAACAAAACAAAACAAAAAACCTTCTGTAATCTAGTTTGATTTTTAAGTATATTTTTAAAAAATAAAAAAATTAAACTGAAATTACTAGTTAATATTCCAGAAAGTAAGTAGAAATAGATGAATGAATAAGAAAATTCAAGTTGCTGAATTAGTTTACTTAAAAATGTAGAAATGTTATCCTGTTTAAAAATGCTTGAAGTGTTTTTTAATAGTAATTTTTTATTTATTTCCAAATTATGTAAATAGCAACACCAACAACAAAAAGAAGTATAAATCTGCAAAGACACTGCTTTCTCACTAAACTGAAATATAGGATCACACATTCTGATTTTTTCCTTTTTTCCCCGATATGAGGGAGTGGATTAGAATTGCTTCTGTGGATAAGCAAAGAATCCTTGGTGCCACTCTGCCAACACATTCCAGACAATGAAGAAACAGAAATGGTGAGTAGTAATAAAAGTTTGGTGAGAATCTTTAGGCTTCACACGTAAAGCACCTGTGGGTAGAAGACAAGGGCAGGAATGCCACACCCGAACAAATTTTGTAGAGAATATTTTATGAATATAGGCTTTCTTCTTCTATGTTCCTTTTTCTTAGCTATTTCTTATCCACAGTTTTTTTCTCCACTCTTGGAATTTGCCTGTGTCTTCTTCAACTTGAAACATTTTAGTCAATTGTGCTTATGTTTAAATTCAAGCTCATGTGTTGGTTTATATATTCTGGATCGATTCACATTAGCCGGCCAGTTCTAGCTGACGAACCTATCACTCCTGTTTGCCAAATCTGAGCTGTGAGCTACTTGGAGCATCTTTTCTGCTTCTGGACATGCTTCTAGGACATGCATTCCCTATCTTCATATCCAATCTGGCTCATAGGCTGGAACTCTGATCAGCATAATTATATCTTCTTGGTATAAACAGGAATGCATTTAGTTATATCAGCCACATGGAAAAGTACACATCTTATTGTGTGGGCAATTAGACATGAGCAGAGCCAGGGCGATGGACCAGGTACAGAAAGTTATTGGGATGAAAAACCTGGGTGCCTAGCAAAGGGCAAAACTGAGAAAATAGGACTTTGCCCCCAGGGTGGGTGGCCTTTCCTTCCCTAGCATATCTCTGGTCATGCAGTTCAGATCCTCCTCTGACCTCTGCTCCCTTTGCATGTTGCTAGTTATGTGCATTAGACCCCCAGCCCCCTTAGAAGGGGAATGAATGAGGGGGACCATAATAAAGCCCTTAAGCATGAAGACCCAGAACAGTAAGTTCTGACCTGCATCAAATACATCTAGGCCTCAGCTGTGTTTTAGCTGCAGGCCCAGAAAAGCAGCAAAGCCAGATGCACCATCTCTGCCTCAGGACCAGCTGCATTGACTAATGACCCTTTGCCCCGGTGCCAGTGCCGACCAACAAGTGGAGACCATGACCCTGAAATGACACACATGGAAAGCTGATGAGTATTCTACTGGGATCCTCCCTTGGGACATCTCCTAAAATCCCCGCCGTTAAAAGCCCTCAAGATGGAGAATGCACTGTGCACCTTTCCCTTCCTCCACTTCTCCTCCTTCCAGGCACATTGCCATTACCTTCCTCTCTGCTAAGCTCCAAGGGCCCTTCTTTTGCCTCTCTTACCTGTTTTCTGAACCCATTTCTTCTATGGCTCTCTTCTTCTACCTCTGTGGCTTTCTAAATTAACTTTCTCTTTAGTGCAAGTCACGGTTCTGAATTCTTTCCTAGGAAGAGCTCAGGCACTGAGATGGCTGAACCAAGGTCCTGACTCCACAGGTGTAACACCTGGTGCCATTCTCGCCGCCGCCAACATTATGTGCCCTTTGCAGTCTAAGCAGAAACATATTTGTTATGGCTGGGGAGGAAAAAGTAACTTTACTTCTACCCTTCTAAATTCTCAGCTAGGGTCCCTGTAGCAAAAGACAGATTAACAAGTGAAAAAACAAAACAAAAACAGAAATTTATCAACACATATTTCTTATGCGTACATGTGAGATACCCAGGTAAAAATGAGTAACCCTCAGAGGTGGCTTAGATTTCAGGTTTAAACACCATCTTCATCTAAAAACAAAATAAATAAGAGTGTGGGGAAGAAAGGTTATGAGGAGGTGATCAGGTAAAGCATGGTAAGTAAAGGTGAGGTTTGTTATGAAGATTAAATCCATGTCTTCTCCGTTGGTATAATTCTCTTGTGATTTATAGTTCTTTTTTTCCTGGTACAGAGAGGGAAACACTACTACAAATGGAAATTTCCTTTATATGTAAGTGTGAATTTTACTTTCAAACAGATAACTTCTACTTTGTTTTTAGAGCTTCTTCTGTTTCTCAAAATAGTTCTTATGTTAAAGAGGCATAGTTTGAAGTGGCATATTCTGGTGTCCTACACTGTAATTTTGGAATTCCAACCAGATTCAAATAAACTATGAAAATGGTTCCTTAATTTGGAGTTAGACAAAGGTAATCACATAATTAATAATATTTTTACTATTTTTCATTATGGCAATATAGCAGACTATATTCCCTAGAATACCTACAAAACACCCTATTTTTAAAACCTAAAAATTATGGATTATATAGAACTGAAAACATTTCAGGTGCATAGTTAGGCCTTCAAGGAAATATGGGAAAGCTTAATGGTGATAGGAAGATTCTAAAATGGTAAAGATAATTGTCTATGGAAATATACCTGCCTAGTGAGCATTAATAAATCTCTTTAAATCCAGAGACTGAGTATATAACTACAGAGAGAAGACACTTTATGTCTCTGCAAACTATGAATAGAGTTGATACTGAAATTCCTGCAAAAATCTGAGACCTCTGAAAGTTTGGAAACTCAGTAAAAAGCCTAGAACAATATGCCCACCTGAAAAGTAGTTGCCAAGAAAACTCATCTTAGAAGTTTTCTCAGCTTAGAAGATAAAAAGAAACAGTATCCCCTGCAGACTTTTTTAACTACAAACTTCCTCGTAGCACGGCTAGGAATTTTATTTACACCAATTACCTGACTCAAGAAACTGAGAATTTACCTTAGATTGGTCCTTCTTATTTCAACAAGTTGCTTGGTAAAAGCAAAAGTAATATTCTCTGGAGGAACAAGTGGTGAACACAACACTCACAAATTTCCAAAGAGAAAGCCCAGGAAAATATAGAATCATGAGAAATAGAAATTGAGAGAGAATCAGATGCCCCTTCTATATGTCACATAATGGAATATTGGTCTATCAAAAATAATGAAATACATATCACTTTTGTATAGAATGTCAAATAGATACGTGAAATATTTTGATAAATAAAAGATAATATAGCATAATGAGAAAGAAGATTCCACTTGAAAATATAGAATGAATAGAAAAAACGACCAATTAGAAATTCTAAGAAAAATAGAAGAGTTGTAATTATAAGTCAGTGGGAAGATTAAACAGCATAGAAGATGCAGCTCAAAAGAGGTATTATAAAATGAAAGCTGGCTTCAAGAAATTCAGCAGAACAAGCAAAATAGACAAAGGGATGAGAGGTATGGTGGAGGCATTAAGTAGAGAAATAGGCACATGTCCCATCATGTGTTCAGTGGGTATTTCATTTAAATTTCAGTTCCATACAATCATATTCATAGATATAGGTACACACACAAAACTCACTGAATAACATATATATGTATATATAGGAATATTGAATTGAGCTGTGTGTGTGTGTATATACACACACACACACACACACACACACACACATATATATATATATATATATATATATATATATTTGAGTATATTTTGAGAAATTCATATAGTTCATGTCACACAGCAATGATTGGAATGGAGAAAAGTTTTTTTTACCACACACAATAAATTCTGTTTTTCTTGAATCCTCCCACCAATATCTCAGCCCATTACCACCACTAATTCTTTTTTTTTACCCGATAGCTTTGGCTTTTCCAGAATATCATATAAATGAAAATGAACAGTGTGTAACCCTTTGACTTGGCTTCTTTCGGGGAGCATAATGCATGTAGGGCTCACCTACGCTGCTGCGTGTAATGTCACGTAACAGCATTTCTTTTCTAGTGCTGAGGAGTGTGCTATTGCCTGAGTGTATGCTCACAGGACATCTGTTTTTAGGTTTGATGATTATAAATTACACTCCTGTAAATATTCATATGCAGGTTATTTTGTTAAAAATAATTTTAATTTTTCTGGGTAAATGCCTGGGAATGGAGTCGCTGGGTCATATGGTAAGAGTATATTTAAGTTTATAAAAAATGTAAAATAGAAATGGAGATGTAAAGTACATCATAGAGAACATAATCAATATTATTATAATAGCTATGCATGGTGCCAGGTGGTACTGGAAATATCGGGAAAGCACTTTATGAAGTGTGCGATGCCTAAGCACTGTGCTGTACACCTGAAACAAATACACAATAATACTGACTAAAAAAAAAAAATAAAAAAATAAAAATAAAAAAAATAAAAATTAACTTGTTTTAAAAAAAGAAATATAATTTGCATTCCCTCTAGCAATGTCTGAGAGTTACATTTGCTCAGACCCTCAAAAGTTAATATTGTCATTAAAAAAAATGTAGCCACTTTAAATAGGTGTGCACTTGTATTACACTGAAGTTGTTATTTGCCTTTTTCCATGACTAGTAATGTTGAATGTCTTTTATGGTACGTATTTGCCATCAGTATATTTTCAGTGGTGAATTATCATTCAAACATTTAAATTTTTTTCAAATATTTTACACATTATGCTTCAACAGATAGATAGCTATGGAGAAAATATTTTTCTCAAAATTTGTCTCTTTGTTCTGTTCACAATCACAGAGCAAAGAATTCTAATTTTGATGGAAGTCCAACTATCAATTTTTTTAAAATCACTTTTTAATGTTTTTTTATTTTATTTTATTTATTTATTTTTAGAGAGAGGGGATGGGAAGGAGAAAGAGAAGGAAAGAAACAGCAGTGTGTGGTTGCCTCTCACATGGCCCTCACTGGGGACCCAGCCCGCAACCCAGGCATGTACCCTGACTGGGAATCGAACTGGGACACCCTAGTTCCCAGCCCGTGCTCAATCCATGGAGCTACACCAGCCAGGGCACTTTTTAATGTTTTAACAAATAACAGTTGGCTGAACCTGAGGTCATGAGGTCATGAGGTCATGAGGTTTCTCTTTTCTTCTAAAATAGTATAGTTTTACATTTACATTGATATCTATTATTTATTTCAAATTAATTTTTGTATAAAACACAAGATAAGAAGTACCAGAATATGCAATCCCAAAATGTGCCTTTTTGGCATATGGATTATTTTAAGCTAAGGGCCAGTGAGGACCAGCAGACACAAGAACAGGCACAAGTTTTTATTTTTAAAGAAAGTTAAATTTATAAAGGAAATCTTCTCTTGCAGAAATGTCTACCAGGAAGAGGAGGTCTCTTAACAACTCTTACCAATGGAAAAAGTACAGCTATAAGTATAGCTGCAAAATAAATCTTACTAAACATCCTTTGGTTACCAGTATTTTCCTGGTCACTTTCCTATAACTTTCCTTCTTTGTTCAAAAGCCCAAAGCCCTTTTTCTTTGTTTTAGCCTAAAGTATAAAGCCAAATTCTAACTAACTCTGTGAGTTAGTCACGTCTGGATACTCCCACTTGAAGGTGCTATGCGTATGTCATTCAATTTCTGTTTTTCCCTCATTAATCTGTCTCTAGCCAGTCTCATTTGTAGGGCCCAGCTGGAAAACCTAAGAAGGGTGGAGTGAAAGATTTTTTTCTCCCCTAAAAATGCAGAAATCAATGCTCGATTATTTGTATACATGTATTCAGTTGTTATGGCACAATTCGTTGCAAAAGCTATTCTTTGTTGAATTACCTCTGCACATTCGTCAAAACCAATTGACAGTGTTTGTATGCATCTATTTCTGGACTCTGTTCAGTTTTATACACTTCTGTGCCTATCATTTCACAAGATTAAACTACTTTGATGACTATAGCTTAATATAGTTATACCTAAAATCAAATATTAATATTTAGAGCCTTGTTTGTTTTTTTTTTCAAAATTATTTGGCTATTCTAGTAACTTTCTGTTCCATAAATAATTTAGACCTATATTGTTGATATCTACAAAAAATCCTGCTGGGACTTGATCAGAATTTTTTAAATCTATAGAACAATTTGAGAGAATTAACATCTTAATTATACTGAGTTTTCAAACCCACTAACATGACATACATCTCCATTTACTTATGTATTTTATTTCTTTTATCAGTTTTGTGGAGTGTTTAACATACTAATCCTGTATATATTATCTTATATTTTGCCCCAAATATCTAATTTTAAGCAATTTAAAGGTAACTTTTCTATTTCAGCTTTCAACTGGTCCTTGCTAACATATGGAAGAAATACAATCAATTTTGTATATTGATCTTGTACTCTGATAACTTGACATTATTTTTAATTCCTAGGAATTTGTAGGTATATTTCTTGATATTTTCTAGGTAACTAAGAATGATTTTTGTGAATATAAACAGTTTTAGTTTTTTCCTTCAAATCTATATGCATTTTATTTTTCTTGCTTCACATTGGCTAGGACTTCCTGTGAAATCTTAAACAGGAAGTGTAAAACTAGATATCCATGACATTTCTAATCATAGGATGTGGGGGAGCTCCACCCGCAGGATCCCCCCTCCCCCAGCTGCCATGGATGAGAATAAGTCTGCCAAGACATGATCTGCTTGGGGGAGGAAAGGTGGCTGATCTCTGAAAGAAGGGCTTCAACACTTGCCTTGACAGGCTCTTATTGTCTTTCTGGGCACATTACATTGAGGGTGGTTTTCATTTACTATGTACAGGTCCTCATTGACTATGCATAGGATCATTGTAGGTGGTTACCTTTTATAGATAACAAAGAAGAGGATGTTGCTAATTACATCAAGAAAGAAGGGTATTTGCAAGTGTAAAGGGAAAAGTGGTTGAACTGGTTACACTAGTCCTTAGAAGGTTTAGCATGGACTTCAGGAAGTTACTTTACAGATCTACAGTAAACGTTTGTTGCCTCAATCCAGGGTGAGGGAGTTTTAGCAAAAACAAGTCTTATAGCGGCCCAGGTACAATGCAGGCCTGACTCCCCACGGGAGAACCTGTCCGTGGGCGTGGGTCCTGTGTCCCTCCCTACTGGTCCCTCCGAGTGGGAACTGGGCCCATGCCACACAGAGTGGCCTCCCATAACAGGAGAAAACCATTTAGTCTTTTTTTTAAGTATGAGATTAAATGTAATTTTTTTGCTGATGCTGTTTATCAGGTTAAAGATGTTTCCTATTCTTAAATGCTGACAGATTTTATTATTCATCCAGATTGAATTTTGTCAAATGCCTTTAAGCATGTATTAATATGATCATTTGGTTTTGCTTCTTTATTCTATAAATATGATAGATTATGAAAATTGACATTTAAATATAGTTTTATTTAGGTATAATTTAGTTACCAGAAAATTCATCATCATCCATTTAAGTAAACAATTCAATGATTTCAGAAAATTTATGTAAGCGTGCAAACAAAACAACAATCCTGTTTCAGAATATTACCATCAATTTGCCTTTGTGTTCATTCAAAATATTTTCTTCTCCCAAGTTAGCCTTAGAAAACCTTCCCTAAATTTAACTAATCCGCATATTTAACATTTCTGGAGTTCATCATCTTCTTCTTTGTGACCTGGTGTCATTTCACTTCAGCCTAAAGAACTTCTTTTAGTATTTCTTATAAGATAAATCTATTAACAAATTTTCACAGTGTTCGTTTATCTAGGAAGGTCTTTATTTCACTTTCATATTTGAAATATTTCTCTAGGTATAGAATTTTTAAACAGCTTTATTAAGATATAATTGACATACAAGAAACATTATATATTTAAAGTATATAATTTTTATGAGTTCTGGCACATATACACCCATGAAGCCATCACCACAGTCAGGATAATAAACATGTTCATCACCTTAATAAATTAGGAAGACTGTTTTTCTTTCCTGTTTTTTTCTTTCTGATCTTTGAATATGTCCTCCACTGACCTCTCTCCTCCATTATTCTGATAGGAAACAGACTTCAACACTATTGAATTTCCTCCATGCACGCTGAATCATTTTTCTCTTGCTTCATTCAAGATTTTCACTCTTGACTTTCAGAATTGTGACTAGATGTGATTTTTGCATTTATCCTATTTGGAGTTTATTGAGTATACTGGACATGTAGATTTATGTTTTACATCAAATTTGGGAAGGCTTTTATTTTAATCAAATATTTTTCTGCTCCTTTTAATCCAGTCCTCTGGGACTCATATTACACATATTTTTGTTCATCTGGTGTTTTCAAAAAGTTCTCTGAGGTTCTGTTTATTTATTCTTCAATCTTTACATTTTTTTTCACTTTGGATTATTCATTGCTAGTTAAAGTTATCATATACCAGAGAGTATAGAGTTGGCCCACGTATAGAAAAATAAATCAACAGAATAAAACTGCAAGAGCTGAAAGGCATTGGCACATCCTTTCAATTAATTATGGGCCAGGAGACCTTCAGCTTCTGCAACAAAGCAGTTAGCAATAGGAACAGTTCCTCCCAATGCTGAAGGAGCTGCCTGTGGAGCGGGCCAACATCTCCGATGTGGTGGGGAACTGTGTGTACAGACTGGGAGGCCTCACAGATGAACTGCATCCAGATTAGGTGGCAGGAGAGAGAAACTATAGCGATGTTGAAGTCTTTGGCCTACTTCACCTGTGAAATGAAAGAATTTGCTAACTTCCTTCTCAGTCAGAACTTTGATGACATGATGAATTTCGCTGGAAGGCCAGGATGCCCATGACCCTCACCCTACACCAACTCCACAGAAGTTTTATGAAAGATATTTATATTCATGTTTATTTAAGAAGTAGAAAAACAGAAAGCTTAAAACAAGACACACCAGCTTCCAAGTCTCCTAAAGGGTCTCTATTTCCAATTTGGCTGAGAAGATCTGTGCCTGACATCTGTTACCCATCCTCTGCCCCAGCCCAGCCTCCTTCAAGGGCCTGGAAAAACCACAGGCTACAGGTGGGATCTCTTGGCCTCTATCCCAGCTTTCTGTAGCCAGGTGAAGGGTTGGATGCTCACTTCCTCCTTCCCAGAAGAACCCACGAAAACTCCTTTCCTTTCTTTCAGGTGAGGGGAAGCTGGAGTCCCAAGCTTTGATTTGGGGTTAGCACCGGTGGCTCAAGTCTCCCTCTGCAGTTTGGCCTTGACCTTCAGACTGAATCCCTTTGCTGGGGGAGGGATATGGTTTTTCCTGCCTGAAGAAGGGAAAAGACCAGAGCTCTCTAGAAATGGAGGCCTTCTTCACCCCCAAACAGAACTGTGTCCCTGATAAAAGTTTTGGTGAAGAAAGTTAACCCCATCCGCCCCAACACATGTGAGGGGGCGGGGTGGGAGGTGAAGATCTAGCTTTCCCGTGGTGGGATGCTGACAGATGGGCTGGGCCAGAAAGAGAGTAATGTTCTGCGTCTGCTCCTCAGGGCAACAGTTCAAGGAGCGGGTAGCAATGGTCTCTCGGACCGAATTTTAGACACGTCAAAGCTGCTGATACAACCGGCGCCGAGGATTGCAGTGGACCACCTCTGGGTTGCTGCTGGCCTTGGATCTTGGCAAACATCCGGTGGGGCCACAGGGTCGTGCACCGAAAGTCCTCATTCAGGACTTTTCCAGCTTGTGGAAGGCTATAGCTTTGGATCTTGCACACACGCAGTTCACTCCCTGTTCAAGCTCGGGGGGAGCTTGTTGTGGGGGGAGTGGGGGTAACGGGTAAGTATCCACAATAATTGGTGTTTGTGAGGTAGGCCACGTGAGTCAGACTGTCTGTGGGAGGGAGGACTCTGGCACCTCAGGCACTTAGGTGTTTCTCTTCCCAGAACAACTCTTCAGTTCTATAGAACTGCTATTGATGTCTGAGAGCTTCTGAGATGGATGGATGGATGGTCGGGTTGCAGGATTTGGGAAGGATTTTGCCTTTTTCTGAGGCGTCTCAGAAGCTCGGGCACCTCAGCCTATTCTTTCTCTGCTCTTCCACCGGGACGCCCTTATTCCCCTCGCGCCCCCCAGTCACACAGTGTGCCCTGCAGACCTAACTCTGCCCTGCCTTTCTTCCTGGGAAATCCGCACTCCATCCACCTGGACCGGGTTCCGACTTTTGACCACCAGTAAGATTAATGCAAACTAGAGAAAATGACATTCATTACTTAACACAAAACTTGTTGTGCCTGGAAATAAATGAGTTGGAATTGCAAAGCCCTTTAGCTTTTCATAGGTCAATGGTTCATTCTGGTCCTAAAAGACAGATGGAAGCTCGAAGAAAGAAAACAGGGTCAGTCAAGAAGGAAAACGAAAGAAAGGGACTACTAGGCCAACAACAACAACAAAAGATTACTTCTACTTTGTTCTGTAGCCTATGGTCTAGATCTAGCAATTTCATGGCACTTCCCACCATCAAGCCATCGCTGTGCTGTGACAAGTAGTTTTTGATATCCAGCCATGGCCATGTTTTTCAAATGCAGCAATTTAGAAATACTGGAACTCTCTGTTGTTGCATAGACTTATTAAGCAAAAACTCCCAGGGACATTCTTTCAGCCTTTTAAAAATAAATTTCTCTGATAGATTATTGTGTATTTTCATGTCCTAGTAACTCTGGGAAGGAAGAAGCACAAGTGGAAGCCAAATGGCATTCAAACAGAAGTGTATAGGATGTAACGAGTCAGGAGCACACATGTAGCAAACCCACTGTCACCAAATTAACCAAGAAAATTACCCTTACTGCTACTGGGGAGTGAGGAGGTGAAGGTGACAACACATTAGAGCTAATAGCATATAGCTATTATGTGAAATGGGTCTTGCATTATTTAATCTTTCTGTTAAATGGAACAGTGACCACAGGATGTTGGAGGACCTTGGGTATCTAGGCCAGCGTGTTTGAATTATACATGTCTTCTAATGTAGTAAAAATTACCTTATCATTTTATCTCCCACCATTCTTTTGACACCTGTTCAGTGTGAGTCATTTCCTGTGCCCTAAGTGAAAATTCAAGCAGCTATATGACTTCGGTGTTCATAAAAATGTGTCATTCAGATCTCTTACCATGGCAGGAAGCTTACTGTTCCGATTTCCACCAGCTGTAGCCCTTTTGTACCCATCACGGAATCCCATGGGCTATTCATAGTCGATGGCTTCACACAGCAAGGATACTGCAAAGGGACATTTGTGCAGTTTATAGGACTCTTCTGATGGGCAACTTTAACTCCTTAAAATTACATCTGCTTGGTGAAAACTTTTTTGGAGATGTTCTGAGGCCCTCTTCACTGAGTCTCCTTCAGATGACAGGCTAAGAGCTGTTTTCACAGCCTGCAAACTCTCCCAGACTTCCTTTCTCTGGCTTCCCACTCCTTTTCTTCATAAGGATGTGTATGTATATATATACCCACAAAATTTTCATATTCTTGGTATCTGATTTTTTGACTACCAAAACTAACATAATGACTTTTCTAAAAATCACAAACATGATCATCTCAGGTAAAAATTGGAATTTTGAGAATAAATTAGCCCAGACCCAGTTCATGTTTCAATGGCAAACCTCCTCTCAACTAGCTCAAGCCTGCTGTCAATAGCAGCTTCATACAAATGAGGGCCAAGACTCAATTTTCGTTTCTTTCTCTCCATTGTGCTTCCCTTTCCTCTTTTATTCTCTCATTTTCTAACCTCACCAACCAGTCTCTGTCAAGGGCATGTGGAAAACAAATGGAAGAGAGCAGGACAAAAGCAGGAAAGCATTTTCCACTGGAAGCTATCTTCTCATTCCCTGGGACTGAAAGATGCTTAAAGCTGACTCTGTTAAGCCGTTTTTTTCTAGGGACATTCAAAGCTTCCCTGTTAGGCCCCTTTGTTCTATAATATTTTTGACCTACCCAGATGCAACTCCTTTCCGTTTTTAGGGATTTTGTATCACCCTAGCTCCTTTCTGATGGAATTCTTTCATCCTTTTATAGATACACACTGTGATAATGTGATTTATAATAGAAATATATATTTGGTCTTCATTCTCATTTCTGGCACAAAGCTCCTAAAATCATTGGAATTTCATAAGTGATAACAGCAATAAAGTTGTCTGGATATTTGTAACAAACCCCTTTTAACAACTGAGTTTATGCAAATAAGGTGACTTTTGGAAAGCAACTAAGTTTGCTAAGGGGCATCCTAAAGATGGGGGCTGGTTGCCAGGGGACCCAATCATGTGATTAGAAGTTTGGAACTTTCCATAGCACCAACTGGCCTCTGGGAAGGGGAGAGGGGTTGGAGTTTGAATCATTAGCCATTGGCAGTTGATTTAATCAACCATGTACATGTAATGAAGCCTGTATAAAAATACAAGAGTGGGGTTCAGAAAGCTTCTGGGCTGGTGAATAGGTAGAGATGCAGGGAGAATGGTGCTTCCAGAGAGCATGGAAGCTCTGTGCTGTTTCCACACACCTTGTTCTATGTGTCTCTTCTTGATTTATATCCTTTTATAATGAACCAGTAATGTAGTAAGTAAAATGTTTCTCTGAACTTTTTGACTTGCACTACAAATTAATTGAACCTGAGGAGGTTTGGGAACCTGTAATCTATACATATATACTGTTTATTTCTCTCTTGTGTGGCTTAATCTGGTTTATGGGAAATGCTGATACAAGCTTTGTCTTGGGAATGCCAGAAATACAGGTATCTCTCTGAGGCTGCTGCAGCCCTCATTGGCTTTCGCTAACTTTGTCTTCCTCTGTGGAGTTCAGGGAATTCACTTCAACCACCTTTCTGAGTTGGAGGTAAGGAGGTAGCAGACCTGAGCTCTCTAGTGCTCACACATTGCAAGCTTCTTATCAAAGAGTTCTCATCAGTAGTTCTTCCAAATCTGCCTGTTTTTTATCTACATCAAACTTAGAGGTCTAGCAGTTGTAAAACTAGTTCTCAAATAGTTCCTTTGAAAATTTCCAAGAGACAATTTTACCCCTTCACCTTCATACTTTACATTTATCATGTTCATAGTTCTCTACATACATGTACAATAAATATACAATCAAACTATGTATAAATGATTAAAATTTGCCTGATGATAGAGGATAAGTAGCAGATCTGAGACATGGTATTTGGAGTTTATTTTTCTCATGTTCATAGAAAATTGCTTAAAGTACTGAGAAATATTTTGTGGGTAACTAGGCTTTAGAAATAAAATGCAGGACAACACGTAAATATCTGAGTCAAATAGAGTTTTTAAAATGTAATTGAATGATTATATTCCTTTTGCTATGAATATTTTACCCATGCTAGTAATCATAATTAAAATTGCATTCAATAATTTAGGAATTTTACAAGAACATTTGAGGATTATTTATGTCTCAGTAAGGATTGTGTATTAATTTTTAAAAAAGACAAAATCAGGGGAAAATAAGATTAAGTGTACTTATAAGTGACTTACAATAAACTATTCACATTTAAAACATACAATTTGGGGACTTCCGCTAAGATGGCGGCGTAGGTGGACGCACTCGCCGCCCCGCACATCCAGAGTGTCTAAACAACGAACGCAGTAGCGAAAAAGTAAACAACCAGAACAGACAGAATCGAACTGAAGGGAAGTCCAACACCCAGGAGGTAGGAGTAGACGAACATCCAGGCCGGTAAGCAGGGCAGAACCAAGCGCAGGAACAGAATGAGAGGCAGCTCTCACAGAGGGACTCACGCCGCCAGCGCCTGAACAGGGTGCGACCCCCAAACAACGGGGGAATCCCGCAAGCTGGCGACGCTGCCGGAGAGAGGCCAGTGGCAGCCAGCAGAACCGAGTCTGGCAGAAAAGGCAGTGGGGAACTGGGGAGTGGAGGAGTGACGGGAGCCCACGGTGATGGGAGGTCGCCATTGCTTCCTCCCAGGCCCCACCCCCAGAGGCAATGTCACCCAAAAGCGACCCAGGTCACAGACACCGGCTAGCCAACAAGTGCACTGAGATGAAAAGAATGAAAACAGCCAAAATGAAAGATCAGAACAAATTACAACTAACGGATGACGACATAGTCAACCTATCAGATGCGCAGTTTAAAATGCTTGTAACAAAAATGCTAACAAAACTGGAAGATAGGTGGATGCAAATAATTGAACAAATGAAGAATACGATAAGGATAATGGAGGAAGATTTACAGGGAACCAACAGGGAAAAAAAGGAAGTTGGATCTCAAACCAATGGGGTGGACCAGAAGGAAGAAACAAGAATTCAAAAAAATGAGGAGGGTCTCAGGAACCTCGGAGACATTTGTAAACGACCCAACATCTGGATCATAGGCCTGCCAGAAGGACAAGAGGAAGACCAGGAAATTGAACATATTTTTGAACAGATAATGAAGGAGAACTTCCCAGATCTGGCAAAGGAAATAGGCTTCATGGAAATCCAAGAAGCTCAGAGAACCCCAAAGAAGCGGGACCCAAAGAGGAACACACCAAGGCACATCATAATTACATTACCCAAGGTCAAGAATAAGGAAAGAATCTTACAAGCAGCAAGAGAAAAAGAGACAGTTACCTACAAAGGAATCCCCATAAGACTGTCAGTGGATTTCTCAAAGGAGACCTTCCAAGCAAG
>PVJI01027444.1:0-17672 GCA_004026765.1 Micronycteris hirsuta
CGTGAGGTGTGCCTGTCAGAATGAAGGAGACATGTGAGGACATTGTGTGCATGCTGGGGGACAGAGGGCCTGTGCTCACTGGGGCCTGGACAGTGATGGAACCGACTCTGTGGAAAATGATTCCATCCACGGGGAAGAAGAGAGCACTCAGGGTAGTTAATTGTCAAAGAAGGAAAAGGACACACAGGAGCATGGAGAAGGAAAGGTCCAAGGCACAGGGTGGGATCTCATCCGCAAACAGACAGTATAAGTTCCTCTTTTGCTGTCTGCAGTGAGAATGAGGGAAATGAGAACCACAAAGAAGGAAGAATTGTCCCTGGATGCAGCTGACAGCTTTGAGAGGAAATCCCTGCTCCCAAGTGAAAGCCCCTTCTTTCCTGCCCGGGACCACACCTGCTCCTGCATTTGTTCTCTGTGGTCTGTGGGACATGAGTGCCCCTGCAGCCCAGCCTTCCTGTCTTCCCCAAAGAGGTTTGTGTCTGGGCTCACACTGACTTACCCTCACTGTGTCCCTCGCACAGTAATACACAGCCGTGTCCTCGGCTCTCAGGCTGCTCAGCTCCATGTAGGCTGTGCTCGTGGACTTATCTGCAGTTTTGGTGACTCTGTCCTGGAACTTCTGTGCGTACTTTGTTCCACTATCTGCAGGGTCAATTCTTCCGATCCATTCAAGGCCTTTTCCTGGGGCCTGTTGCACCCAGTGCATCCAGTAGCTGGTGAAGGTGTATCCAGAAGCCTTGCAGGAGACCTTCACTGAGGCCCCAGGCTTCTTCACCTCAGCCCCAGGCTGTACCAGCTGAACCTCGGAGTAGACACCTGTGGAGAAGAGACAAGAGTGGATGGAAATCCCCATTGACTGCTCCTGGTCCATCCTCAACCCAGGTACTGGGGAACCTCTTACCTGTAGCCACTGCCACCAGGAAGAGAGCTCTCCAGCTCCAGTCCATGGCAAGGGGCTGTGCCATCATGACTTCTGTAGGGGAGGGTGTAGCTGTGGGTGATGCTCTCAGGGCACAGACAGACCCACATTTAACCTAGTCTACCTCTTCTCATTTGCATATGCATGAGTCACAGTGTTTCAAAGCTGAAGACGTGACCCCATCTGAGAGAAGATAGCGGACATAGGGATCGTGCTCACAGGGAATCAGAGAGTCTAAGTCCCAGTCCATCCTGTAGGATATGTGTCTCCTCTCAAGTCCCTGAGTTCTGTGCACATGTACCTCTGTCCACTGAGGAACAGGCCCCCACAGGACAAGATCCTGATTGAGAATTCAGCTTTAAGTGACATACAGACAACTTGGATTTGTTCTGGGCTTTATTGTTTGAATCTTATTCCTGTATCAGTGAGTCTCCAAAATTCTCCACCTAGTGATTTAATAAATCCATCACTGTCCCTAGCTCCTTAAAATTCACTTATAAAAATGCCTTAAAAATAATCCCATTGACTGTGGTTCTCCTGTCTTATCAAGTTTGGTAAATGCTGTGATAGAATAGGATATGTAAAGTTGCCTCTTGTCCAACACTTACTTTAGGTTTTTATGAGAAGCAATACTTCATGCCTTCACATGAAATCCCTCCCTAGTTACCTCTGTACCTGATCCTGTGACAACAGCCTTGAATTTTTTGGTCCTGTGTGCCTTTGGCTGCCCAGCACCCACCCTGAAGAGGAAGGTCCCTCCTGCACTCACAGGGCATGAAGTCTCTAATGTAAAAAAAAAAAAAAAAGAAAGAAAGAAAGACTTGTGCAATGTATGAAGAAGGTGCTGTGACAGATCAAATGTGTCAAAGTGGTTTGTGAAGTTTCATCATGGAGATTTATCTCTGAATGATGCTCCATGGTCGAATAGACAAGTTGAAATGCATAGTGACTGTATCGACACATGAAATGAGAACAATCAGTGTTCTACCACACAAGTGAAAAATTATTGATGTAAATTAAACAATTACTTTTTGGCCAACCCACTGATTTGAAAATTAATCCATTGTCTTTACTCAGCTACAAACAAAAATAAATACTTCCATTTGTTACAACATAGGTGGATGTAAGGAGTATTATGCTGAGTGAAATTAGTGTGACAGATATACAGAAATATGACATGATCTCACTTATATGTGAATCTAAAGAACAAAATAAATAAACAAGAAGAATAGAATCAGACACATAGATCCTGTGAACAGACTAGGGATTTCTAGCGGGGAGGAAATTTGGAAGCCTGGGTACAAAAGGTAAAGGGATTAAGAAGTACAAATCAGCAATTACAGATTAAACACAGAGATGTAAAGTTCTGCACTGTCAATAATATTGTAAATACTATGTGAGGATCCAGGTGGGCACTGGATCTATATGGCCATCACATCACAAATTATATAAATATCTGACCACTCTGCTGTAGGCTAGAAGTGTTACAGAACAGACCTGGGGTGGGGTGAATGCTATACTATTACTGAATGGACCCCCCTTGTACTCCCAGGGTGTCCCCCCCCATACTAAGATCATGTTACCTGTCACTAAGGAATGACATCTTTAAATGCCAGAGATTGGTAAGAAGGAAAGGAATTATTTATTCAAAAAGTTATACAGACTTAGAGTAATGACTTAATGTCTTTATTAAAAAACTAAAGTCCTTTAGAATACCCTCAAATGCATACAGTCCTTCCTTCTCCCTCTGCCCAGTCTGGGGTACTGTATCTCAGGAAAAGAATTAGAAGTCTGTGGTTCAGGCAGCTCCTCGGTTCCCAGCATCATCAGCTGTGTCACCACTACAATCTCCAGTTAATCCAAAATTATGTGGCACCTTCTCATGGCCCACCAGCAAGAGTCCTTTCACCCCTTTTCTTCCAGGCAAAGTATCTCCTGCTGCGTAAGCTGTGTGGCAAAAAGTAGCACCCCAAAGCTGCGTGGTCCTGACTCTCACCAAAGCCGTGTATTCCCCAATAAGGATGGCTGCCATGCCTGGGTTTAAATCCCAGTGCCAATCATCCTCTGCCAATCAGTTACACCTGCCAGCATTCCCATATTTCTCCAGCTTTTCTGGGCTGCCATAGTAAGTCCGGGAAGGTGTGGCTGCCTGGCATGGAGCAAATCATCTCCAAGCTCTCACCCAGGCTCTGTAACCAGAAGGAGTTGCCTCCCAGTTACATCATGGATTGAAGTCTCTCCCATCTCCCTGGCTCAAAGCATGGCCACAGCTATTTAACATATCCATGAAACCAGTTAAAAGGTATAGATATGGTAAATGACCATGCCTGAGGTTAGTTGCAAAACTGTTGCTATGCAGAACAACTCTCAATGGCCCTGCTCTACGTGTTCCATGCCCTAGTTCAGACTTGTGGGGGTGAAGACATCCTTTATTTTTGAATATTTCCTGGACACCCTGAGTTCTGGACCCCATTACAAATCCCTCTTTGGGGGACTTCTGGCTGCACCCTGTTATAGAAGCTCATATAAAATAATATCAAATGTCAATAGGAATTGAAAGGAGGAAAAGGAAATTATCTGAAATTACCAGGGAGGCTAAGACAAGGGTTTGGGTCATAGTGTGACAGGCAGGAGACATGGCTGAATTCAGGACTGTGCTCACATGTGTCATCTTTATTAAGAAAATTCAGAAAGCCTTCTCAGTTAATTAAAGGCTCCCATTGAGAACCATGGCCTAGTATTAATTGTTGGTGGATCATTCTTCAGTAAACAAACTTGGAGGCTGCTAACCAGGATTTACTATAATAATCTGACTTGCTACTGGGCCTTTCCTGTCCCTCCCAGACATTTCAACTCTGTGCATGATAAACACTCCATGTCCTCTTGGGGTGTGTGTTTGCTGTCAGCCTGGACAACCACATCAAGCTGTGTGGGTCCCTCTGCCTCTGTGTGGTGTCACCTACACTTGGTGCTGTGAGCATGATTCCAAGTCAGTGACCACCATCACTGGGGGTCTTGGTTCTCTGGTGTTGGCTTCATACACCTCTTGTGCCCACTGCCATGCAGGCTTATGTCCTACTGCTAGCCAGCATAGACACTGAGCTGTGTGGGGCTGGGCTCACTATTGGGTCCAGAAGAGCCTCTGGTTAGACTCAGACAATGTGGGTCAGAAGGTCTGATGATTCATTGGAACTGGGCACAAGGCTCTCTGAAGAAGACTCTGCCTTTTCTCCACATGAGAATAGTTTCTTCCTTTACAACAGGCTTTTCTAACTCAGAGATTTCAGAGGTGAGCACATAATTAGGAATCCAGAGAGCTTCCCTAAAGGAAACTGTTACAGGAAGAAGAAACCAGACATAAAACCAGCACAAACGTCCAAATGCACCTGCTCCTTTGATGGTCCTTGTATTCAGGGATGCTGAGCGCCCCCCAGTGGTCTTAGCCTTGGTCATGTCCAAGAGGCCCTATGTGGTAACAGTGAGTATCTAGACCTTTTCACTTTCCACTAGCCAGCCCTGGTCCCCTGACCCTAATCCAGAGGAGAATGGGGCATGCTCAGTGATGTTGTAAGACCCTTTTCCTCTAAGAAGGGCATGAATGGGTGTTTGTATCTAGTGTTACCTACCCTTGAGGGTTGTATACACCTGTGGACTCAGTCTGTGCATCGCCTGTGATACAGTCCTGGATCACCTGAGGTGAGTCAGGTTCACCTACAACTGTCACAGACATCTGCTATTAAAGCCTGTGTTGGGTCTAGGACCACTATCTTGGATCCACACAGTCACTGTTCTGTCCCCTCTGTTACCAGCAGCACTTCCTCTCTTCCCCATGGCACAGAGGCTAATCTCTCTGGGGACCCCAGGTCTGCTTCCCCGTAATACAGCTACAGAACCCAGGACATGCCCACCTAACTCCAGGACAGAAGTCCACCTGGGAGACACAATCCAAAAACCCAACTCTGTATATATTTCTGGCACATTCACATCCTCTAAACAAGCTGAAGAGAATCACAAAAGAATCAAGGCCAGTTGGCACTCCAATCTCCCCAACCCCTCCCAGGATCCAAAGGGACAAAAGGGACTCCTGTGTGGTCTAACCAGGACAGTGGGGCCAAATATCCAGCCTAGGCCACACCCATTTGCCTTGAAATTGCATGACTAGGCCAGGATAGACCTAGAAATTCAGCAGGTGGGGGTGGAGCACTGCCAGTGAGCTCAAGGTAGGCAACTCTCGTCTTATTTCCCAAGCAACACACTCAAGACTCCCAGTGGTTCTCTTCTCACAGTCTTTTGTGAGAGTAAAGTGCCCCAGAAAGCCACTACTGGTTGAACTAGGCAGACCCTTCCTCTAGTCTGGAACTGCTGTGGGGCCCCTTCAGCAGTCACAGATCCTGGTGTTGTAATGAGGGGGTACCCCCCTCCCTGGGACGTTGCATTCTGAGTTGCCCAGGTGAACAGAATCCCCACAAACTCCCATCACCAGGTACTAAATGGACTCCCATTTCCATCTCTGTTGCTGTGGATTGGGGACCCCTACATGGACTGAGATCCCACGATCCCAGGCAGAGGGAGATCCATGCACAGTGGTCCTAGGTCTTCTCAGTTGCTCTACTTGTGGGAGGGAGCTCACCCTCTCCTTGTCTCTTTCCTTGTCCTTCTCTGCTCCTGTTTTGGTATTTTCAGACCAGCTACACTTCAACTGGTTTCAAAAGATGATTGCTTTGGCCAGAGCATGTGGGTGGACTCAAGCTTTCTAATCAGCTAATGTGTCTCTAACATGTAATTCCATCTTTTAATAAAGGTGGACTTTGTGTTTGTATTCTATATCTTGGAGGGAGAGGAGCTAATGAAACAGTGGCATCCTGTGGGTGATGTTTTTGTCCTATATAACTGACCTTGCCGTGTTGCGTGTTTAGGAAACAGAATTCAGCCTCTGCCTATCCGCACCACAAACAGGGATGGGGTCTTCCAAGGAGAGAAAAGAAAGCAAGACGGGGCTTTGAGGCTGTGAGAGACTAGAGCAACCCTCAGAGCCTGTCAGAAAACACCATCCTCCCATGATTTCCTGTCCTGCAGATGTGAGACCCAGTTGACATCCATCCAGGTTCTTGTACAAGAGACTCCTGGGATGTGTCTCTGTGCCATCCATGCACAGTAGCATGTGGATGTGTCTGCAAGGCCCATGCTGGTCATTGTGAGAACCACCTGGTTTTTGCAGGTGTCCTCAAAAGGACATGTGAGAATGTCCTTATTGGAGATTATGAGACTGAACTTCAGAGATGGGTTATAACACTTATCATCATCCCACCAAGCATCCCTGGATCACTCCAGTGTGTTCCTAGAGGGCTGACAGATCTATCTGACACTTGTACCAGTAGTTCTCAGTGAGAAGCCAGAGAAGGAGCAGGTCAGCATGAGGGTCTGGGAGAATCTCATCACCCCAGGGCCAGACTCCTGCATGGTGACCTGAGACAGAATCCCTGCAGAGAAAGGACAAGAGAAAGTAAAACCACTTGAAGATCTTCGAAGACAGGAATCTTTTCATCCCCAAGAATGTCCCTGACAGGAGCACTATAGTAAAGGATGGTCAGATGCAAGAGAGTGGACCACAGTATGGCCATGGTGGGCACAGGAGTCACTGCCCCAACCCAGTACCCAGCTTTACAATCAAGGGAGTGTGGTGCTGGGTGACATTTTCAGTCACTCATGTGGTCCTGACCAATACAGGACTCAGTGCTCTGCAGTAGGGGAGCGAGTCTGTGCTGGGGTAGCAGAGGAACCTGAGCTGTGGGCTCCACATCTACTCTTCCTGGGGACACCACCAATGAACCAGGACCCTCAGGGCACAAAGCCCTCAGAAGGGCCCTGAGCTGTGGAGGAGGCAAGGTGGTGAGGCCCCATCCAGCAGAGAGCATCCTGTCCTGTGTGCTCATCCAAGGCTTCTTTCCCTGTGGGTTCTGTCTTAGAAGTATGGGCCTAGATGACTGGACAGACACAGCACTATGAGCCTGGGCAAGAGCAGCATCCCATTTGTCTTCTGTCCTATCCTTCCTGAGACTGATACAGTGAGGACAGAATTATGAAGGTGAGCAAGGTCAATGGACAAGTCATCTACATTCACTGTATGAGCAAGTGTGTGTTCACAAGAGTGTCAGTCCTGTGTGTGAACCCCACTAGAACATCTCAGGGACACAGGGTCTTGTCATGCTGCCCAGTCAGCCCAGGAAACACAACAACCTCCTGTGACCCAGGACAGGTTCTGTGAAGCTGCAGGAGACATGCACAGCTGACAGCACTGCTGATGGTCCCATTTCCTGTGATCCTTGGGACTTTCTGATCCACATGGATCCTGATACTACATGATATGATGTGCGGAAACTGGTTTTTTTGAGATCAGTAGTGCTGTGTTTCCACCTCCACATGGCCATCCTGAGCTCCACGATTATTGGGAGTTAGTTCTTTTGCATTTTTTACCTTAAAGATGATTCCCTATCTTGCAGTGGTATAGTGAAACTGAAGTTCTGCTGTGATTTTTTTTTGTGGTTTACACAGCATTTCTTGTGGTGAGTTTGGGTGGGAAACATGACTGAGTGGCAGTGAGATTACACTACTGCACATCCCAGTGCTCTGGGAATCTGGAAGGAGACTGGAGGAGGCCTCCAAATAGGTTGAGAATGACCCATCACTCATGGGTGCACCTCACTGCCATCTTGCAGAGCAATGCAGCAATAAAACCCCTATGTGGCCTCAACTCATGTTTCAGAATTCTGGAGAGAGAAAGATGGTCCTACATTTGATTTCACACTCAATTTATGTAAGGAGGGATATGTGTTTTGCAGCCCCCACATATGCACATACACACATATCCATGGACTCATGCACACTTCATTCATATGTGCATTTTAGTTCATGTTGTCCAAGGAATGTAGTAGAGTCATGTGCAACAGTGAAAAAGAAATCCACACACACACGTTAAACTTTTCTGCAAAAGAAGAAGACTTCATCTAACTGTTGAAATGAAATGGAAGTCCAATGTAAGTTCATGTCATGTGGGAACAGTGGTCATTTTAATCATTTTTTATGATTTAAATGCACTGCATTTAATTTTCTGCCAAAGTGCTCCTGCTAGCATGTCCTGTACCATATCGAATGCAAGCCGTGAGAGTGGGTGTCATTGTCTTACTCCTGATCTTAGAGAAAAAGCTTCCAGTTTTTCACCACTGAGAATGATGTTATCTACAGGACTTTATACATAGCCTTTGTTATGTGTGACAGTTTCCTTCTAATTTTAGTGTGCTGAGTGTTTTCCTTCTCAGTAAAGTATATTAGATTTTGTTGATTTTTTATCCACTTATTGAGCACTTGATGTAGAAAAGGCAGTACCACCAAAAATGGCATTAGGTTCACTGGATATCTACCTGCAGAGAACAAAACAAAACCCTACCGTGTTCTATACAAGAAAAATAAGTCAAAATGGACTAAAGATCTGACTGTAAGACCTAAAAGTACAAAACTCTGAGACAAAAGTATTGAAAAAATATGATTGAACTACATCCATCAATAATTTATTCAATATGACATAAAACAGTAAATAAGAAGAAACAGAGACAAATTTGGTTCCATTAAACTGAACATCACATGTGCATGGAAAGAATATCATCAACAAAGTAAAGGACAACCTATGCTTGGGGAAATATTTGCAAGTCATATATCTGATCATTCATTTACATTCAGAATATAAAAAGAACTACAACTCAACATAAAATGTCCGAATGAAAAAAGAAAGTTTGAACATAAGTAAGAGATTATAAGGGATGGTAAATACATGCAGTCAGGGGAACCCTCTTCACTATTAGTGGGAATGTGAATTGGTGCAGGTACTAAGGAAGAACAGTAAGGATGTTCCCAAAAAAGTTAAAAACAGAACAGCCTTATTACCCAGAAATTCTACCTCTGAGTATGTATCCAAAGGAAACAATGTAACTATGAAAGACTTATCTGTTGTTTCATGTTGATTTTAGCATTATATACAACAGCCAAGACATGGATAAAGAAAGTATACATAATAGAATATTATTTGCCAGAAAAATAAGAAAATCTGCCCCAGCCTGTGTGGCTCAGTGGATTGAGTGACAGCCTGCAAACCCAAGCGTTGCTGCTTTGATTCCAGGTCAGGGGACATGCCTGAGTAGTGGGCCAGTCCCCGATAACAGGCGCGTGAGAGGCAACCACACATTGATGTCTCTTTCCTGCTCTTTCTCCCTTCCTCACCCTCTCTCTGAAAATAATTAAATAAAATCATTTTAAAAAAGAAAAATTCTGCCATTACTGACAATAATTAATGGACCTTGAGGGTATAATTGTTGCCAATGTAAGTGAGACACAAAAAGACAAATACTGTAAGATATTGTATGTGGAGTCTAAAAATATCATTATAGAGGTCATATTTGTGGTGAGCAGAAAATGGATTGGGCAGGGGGAGGATCGGATATTGATGATCTGAGGGTATAAACTTCCAGTGGCAGAATAAGTAAGTCCTTGGGATTTAATTGATGGCATGATGAATAGATTTAAAACTGCTCTATGGTATGTGTGGCAGTTGCTAATGAGAGTAGATCCTAACAGTTCTCTGTACAAGGAAACCCCCATTTACCTTCTTCTTCCTCTGTATTCTTTTATTCTCTTCTCTTTTTATTTATTTTTGTCTACATGAAATGATGGGTGTTGATCATCAGATGCGTAAGTGCAGTCACTACATTGTCCACCTTACACTTATGCAGTGCGGAATGAACATATTTGACCCTCCGTCTCTCACAGACGTGAAGCACACAGCCATTGTGATTCTGAGAGGGGTGTGTTTCTCTGGGCTTTGTGTCTCCAAGCTCATGCATGCTCTTGCATCTGTCCACGTTCTCTTATTTTTAAGGGAGGTTTTCACACTTTATGGTGAGGATGGAGAATATTTTGCTTACTAAGTATCCTATTCCATCTCATTTTCACAAGCATTCAGTTGCTGCAAACAGGTGTTTTTGCTGTTTTTCTGATCAGAAAGGGCACAGGAAAGGAGGAAAACAAACTTGTATAAATGGGGTCAACACATGATCACAGGAAATGAACAGGAAGCACCTATGACCAGAGGCTGTGCTGAGGTAGGACAAACAGTAAGAATTTCCATAGTGTTGCTCATGGTCCCCTGTCACAGTCTCCCATCCATCCTGGAAGCAGCAGGATGAGGAAAAAAGGTGAGATGGAGACATAGCCAGTGTGATGGGACAGGGCAGATGGGGCGCTGGGTCTGACAGTGACCAGGTTGACCTCCTGGTCACACCTGACTCAGCCTGGTGTTTCTGGGACAGGGGCACACATCCCACCTCTGCACTGTGGCTCTGAGGAAATAAGAGATCATACCAGAAAGAAGGTTTAGGGGAAACCCAGGAATGCCTGTAAGTGAATGATCAAAAATGTCAAAAGTGGTATGTGAAGTTTCATGCTGGAGGTTTCTTGTGGATGATGCTCCACGTTTGGGTAGAGAAGTATAAGTTGATAGTGATCAAATCAAAACATTCACTGCTAACAATCAATGTTACACCATGCAGGAGATAGCTGATATATTTGAAATATCCAAATAAAGTGTTGAAAATCATTTTCACAGGTTTGGTTACGTTAATCACTTTCATTTTTGGGTTCCACATAACTGAAGCAAAAAAAAATGTGGTTATATTACCACATGGGATTCTCTATTTAAATGTAACAAAAACATTCCATTTTAAAACAAATTGTAACAGGCAATGCAAAGTGGATACTTTACAATAGTGTGGAATGGAAAAGATTGTAGGTCAGATGAAAGGAACCACCAGCTGCCACTCCAAAGGCCAGTTTTGATCCAAAGAAAGTTATGTTGTACATATGGTGGAATTGGAAGGGAGTTTGCTTTTATGAACACCTTCTTGAAAACCAAACATGTTATTCCCACAGGTATTTCTCCAAATTAGATCAGCTGAAAGCAGCAGTGGACGAAAGCATCCAGACTTAATCAACAGAAAACACAGAATCTTCCATCATGGTAAGGCGAGACCACATGTTTCATTGATAATGAGGCAAAAACTGTTACAGCCTGGCTGGCAAGTTCTCATTCATCAGCCATGTTCACTAGATGTTGCAACTTTGGATTTCCATTTATTTCAGTCTTTACAAAATTCTCTTAATGGAAAAAAAAATCCAATTCCATGGAAGACTGCAAAAGGCAGCTTGAACAGTTCTTAGATCAAAAAGAAAAAAAAAGTTTTGGGAAGATGGAATTATTTCCTGAAAGATGGCTGAAGGCAGTGGAACAAAATGGTGAATAGGTTGTTCAATGAAGGCATTGGTGCAAAAGAAACATGTGTCTTTTGTTTTTACTTGAAAACCAAATTAACTTTTTGGCCAAATCAATAGCTTAACCTCCTAGAACATACGACATTAAATATAGTCACAATGGGAGAACTGTGAAAAGGTTATGGCAAAGATACAGAGCAGAGTTCTCTGAGAAAGCTAACAAAAGACATTAATTCCAGAAGTTGAAAGTGGTCAGTGTGGATAGAAGCTGTGAGGATGCTGCTCAGAATGAGGATCATGGCAAGACAGAACCACCTCTGGTTCTCTTCAGATTTGCCTTTTTATGGTAGATCCTTAATGGAGCCAGCAACTGGAGTGACAGTGTGAGAGTCTGAATGGATTTACAAAAACATAAAACCGTCCTTACAAATGTGTAGTAATAGTTATACTCATTTCAAACAGACATTCACTCACTTTCTCCAGCTTCTTAAGTGACACTCTCAGCTCACGACATTTGCTGTTTACCAATGTTCCCATAAAAGTATTTCCCAATGTGGATTCAACTCTTGATTCTCCCATAGGTCTATTCTACAGTGCTGGCCTCACAGACACTGACTGTGTACCTGGACTGTGGACACTGGAGACACTGGTGACTTCAGGAGTGGCCGGCCCACCTGCCTGTTCACAGACTGTCATCTGCTGAGGCCACCCATGGGTTTCTCCATCAGAGTGTCCTGCTGCTGGTTGGACACCTGGTTGAATCTGAACTAAGGTGTGTGACTGTTCGAGGTACCCTAGGGGTATCATCTTGCTGGACTCACACATGACACAGATATGAACTTCACCAGGATCTAAGGTATGTGCCATCATAACTAATATCATTACAACCCTGAGAAAGATTTAAAGTCAGGCCACAAACTCGGAAAATATACATTGAAATTGCATATTTGATAAAGGACTAGTGTCATGAACACACAATAAATGTGCAAAAAGAAGAAAACAAAAACCAAACCAAACCTAAGCCAGTCATCAGAACAGACCCCTGCTCAAATGATGCAGCCACTTGGAAAGCAGCGTGGCGTCTCCCCCGTAGCGTGAAAACAGAAGCCCCACATGAGCAGCAACTCAGCCTCCAGTGCTGTCCTCCAATTGAACACAATTGGGGTCTGGAAGAGAGGAGCCCCTCCTCATTGCCAAGGCATGAGAACCATCTGAATGACCATCAGGGGATGGATAGATGATGAGTGTTATATGCTCACAATGCAAACTTCCTATTCAGCCTTGAAATAGAGGTGATGCTGCCATAAACTGCAAAATGTGTGACACAGGAGGATGCCAGGCCATGTGCATTAAGCATTAAGCCATCAGGAAGAACCAGCACTGAGTAACCCAAATATCTCACCAGCACTGAAGTGAGATATTTGAATTACCACAGCTCATGGACATGGGCAGCAGGATGGTGCTTGCAGCGTGAGAGAAGGAACTTGGGAAGTGAATGTTCCCTGCCTGGAAGTTTCCATCATGAGGCGGAGTCAGGGCTGGGGATTCGCTGTAGAGCCTGAGACTGTAATCAGTCACATTGTGTTGTACACTCAGGGATTTGTGGTGGACACATCACATGTGATGGGTTCTCACTGTGAGAAGGTGACAGGAGAGGGGCCATGTTAAAATAGAGTGGGAGCAGCCATTGCAGTCAAACCACCTGGCACGTCTTCCTTCTCCAACCTGTGCAGGGTGTGGACTCATCACAGTCACCTTCGCTCTGGGATCCCAACCCTGCATTTCACACAACTGTTAGCAGAACTAATAGGGAAGAGACGCCCTGTCTATGGGACTTAAAATTGCAGACAATCTTCTGAGTTTTCATCACCACAAGCAGCTAAAGAATAACTTAGATTGTCTTTAATGATAGAAGCTCCTCCCCTCTAGTCCTGTGCCTGCATCCCTCCCTGTCTCACAAACACCACTTGCCTTCACCCCAGTCAGAGCTGTAATAGGGCCTCTGCCTGAACCCCTGCTTCCCAAATAGCTTTTCATTTTTATCTCAGACAAACACTGGTTGCCACTCCCTTTGTTCTTTTATTTTTACAGTATCATTACACTAATTAAAAGGAAATCCTGCTGCATGAAACCACATGGAACACCCTGAGGACATCATGCTGAGGGAAGTGACACAGGCACAGATGAGTAAACAGCAAATGTACCCTCTTATGTTAGGACTCTCAGACAGTCCAGACACAGCAGCAAAGGGCTGCATGGTGGTGGCCCAGAGCTGGTAGGAGGGACACAGGGGAACTCCTACCCTGTGGCACGGGAGGTTCCAGGGGAGGAATATCCTGTTATGCAGGGTGGTTTGGATTCGGGGTTGGCTAAAATCACTGCACCTTGGGTTAACAAGCAGCACACACATTTGCTTTGTGCCAAGAGTACATCTCACGTGGAGTTCTCATCACAACACAAAAGGACAGACAAAACTTCAACTCCAGTGTGAGGGAATGAATGGTTACAAGGGCTTCAGTCTTAGTCAGAATGCAGACATTGCTTTTGAAAGCCCTAACATGACTGGAGATGGTCCTATTGGCACCCCAACAATGAAGAAGAATTTGTTCCAGAAATGATGCTATCAGTGGGAACAGCTAGACAACATAAAGGGAGGTACACACCCTTCCTTCCTTATCCCAGCACAGCAATGAAATCTCCCCAGACAAGCACATCCAAGAGCACAGATTCCCTGCTTCCAGCTCCTGGTCAGAGATTCCCTTTCCAAAGTGGAAGATGTCAGTGTCCCTCGTTCAGCCCCAAGCTGCTGGCTGCTGAGGTTGAGCTACAGGCTGGTGCCACCAAAAGACAGGAAACACTCTGTCCACTGAACCTCACTCCTGGGATGGAGGCTGTGTCCTGGGCACAGCACCATTAGGATGCTGGGTTCCTTACTGCCCCCCGGGCTCCCTCATAGGGTTCACCCACTGGGACAGGCAGTCCATAGAGACAAAATTTGTCAGCACCCAACTCTGTGCACCCAGTTCTTATTGAGTGAGGAGTGAAGCTGTCTCTGTCACCAGTGACAACTGACGAACCTGCCTCAGAGCTTTTCTGGAAAAGGTCTGGAAATCAGCCATCAGGTAGATTTCCACATCTATCCCCATAGGGATTATGTCATTTTTGGCAGCATGCAGTGGTGCTGGAGGACTGATGAGGTGAAAGGCCATTGCAGGAGATGGGATCAGTGAAGCGTCGGCTGTCATGGAGTCCTGTGCTTGTGGAAGAGACCAAAGGACAAGGCACCTGGAGCAGACAGCTGCTTCCAGGACAACATCAGACCTGGTGTGGATGCTGTGCATTCACTGGAGCCTGGAGGTGTTTGCTTCCGCGTGTTAAGTCATCCATCCCTCAAAGCCCTGTTGAGAATGAAGAAAACGTAGGTCTGCACAGAGTGCAGCTTCCCACTTGGCAATGGGGGGTGGGAAGAAACAGAAAGCCAAGCAAAGCCACTGCCATCCTGGGGTGACTGTGAAATCACCAGGACGGGCCCCTCTGTAGTCTCTGAGCCTGGGTCCTCCATGCTGAGTGATCAGTGAGACCCATCTGTAGTGATGTCTGTGTCAGCTGATTGTTATTTCATTGCCGAATAGATTTGCATTAATGGATGTTTTCTGGTTTGCTTACTTTAAAATGGTAACACTTTTGTGTTGTCTGTAGCTTTCAACAATATAAAGAATATATAAATATTTGCATATATTTTTATGAACATGTAATTCATTCTTCTGAAGCAAACACACCTACAGGGATGTAAAGGTCTTGTGTTAAGTATATTTTGATAAGAAACTGATGCATTTTGTGAAGAAAGAATAATAAGACATAGAAGGACTTGGTGAAGAAGAGATCCCCAGTCATTGCTGATATGTCATCTGCAAATGGACTGTGTCACCTCCTCATTTATTTTCTGCAGTATCTGAGAAATTAGATTTACAGAATAGAAGAAAGTGTCCCTGGATGCATCTGAGAGATCTGAGAGGAAATGCGTTCCCCCAAGAGGAAGCTCCTTCCTTCCCCACCCAGGTCCACACCTGCCTCTGGGTTTGTTATCTCTGGTGGGTTGGACCTGAGCGCCCCCTGATGTCCAGAGTGGCCCTTGCAGCCCAGCCCTTCTGTCTCCAGCAGGGAGGTTTGCGTCTGGACTCATGATGACTTCCCCTCACTGTGTCTCTTGTACAGTAATACACGGCTGTGTCCTCAGCTCTGAGGCTGTTCATTTGCAGGTACAGTGTGTTCTTTGCGTTGTCTCTGGAGATGGTGAATCGGCCTTTCACAGAGTCTGCATAGTATTGCTGACTTCCATCATACCATATAACTGCCACCCACTCCAGCCCCTTCCCAGGAGCCTGGCGGACCCAGTTCATTCCATAGCTACTGAAGGTGAATCCAGAGCCCACACAGGAGAGTCTCAGAGACCCTCCAGGCTTCACCAAGCCTCCCCCAGACTCTACCAGCTGCACATCACACTGGACACCTGCAAACACAAAGACATCAATTCAGGAACTATCACATGTCCACTGTTCCTCTCATATACACTCACATATTCAGTGTTTCTCATTCTCCACAAATTACCTCTTAAAATAGCAACAAGGAAAACCCAGCTGAGCCCAAACTCCATGGTGAGAGTTTGTGTTCTGTCCTGAGCATGGACTGGCAACACCTGGGAATCCTGGGCTGGGCTCTTGTCCCAGAGCTACAGGGTCAGGGCTGGGCTGCTTTTCATGAGCAGAGGGGCCCTATTTGCATGTCCTCCTTCTATATATGGACCTCTGGGGTTGGACTGTGACATTAAGGACATGGTCCCAGAATGAGAACTGTCCAAGGATTTATGTCTTTAAGAATTTCTGCCTACGCCTTGCAAGTTTGACTCAGTTGTTTAGAGTTTCCTCCTATAATCAAAAGGTTGCAGGTCCAATCCTCTGTCTGTGTGTACAGGGGAAGCAACCAATATCTATCTCTCTATCTATTTATCTATCTTTATCTCTATTTCTTTATCACTCAAAAAATAAAATATCCTCTTGTGAAGTTAATAGAATAATAATATGAAAACTTAAATAATTACTCTCTTCATTCGGCCCCGTGTCCTCCCTGGAGACTGCAAAGATCTAGGAGATGGGTAGAAGACCGAGGACAGTGAATCAGAGGAAACTGTAATAAAAAGAGAAGAATTTAAAATGAGAGATCACTTTGAAATCACTAGCAATGAACACATCAGTGAAAGCCAACCTTCACAATCAGAGGGGCAATTTAAAGTGTAGGAGGTTTGTGTTCAGGAGCCAGGAAGTACCATCTGACACCACTTCCTATACAAAACGATCAGAAAATGAACTCAGAACAGAGTGTGACCTTAGAGCCCATGGACCCAGTGTTGGTGGAGGTGGAGCATCTGTGTGGATCATTGAGAGACAGAGGTGTGATCTCTACAGAGAGGCAGACAGTGCTCCTGAGTCATGTTCCTTTAGTGGAGTTTGGTGTTGAATGTATAGCAGTCTCACTGCCTCATTTTTTTTAGTCTGTAGACTCCATGGGTCAAATATTGGGGACAGAGAAGGAACTCACTCAAGACTAGATCTGCTTAGGTGAAGATGAAGCTAAAGATTGCAGAGTAAGTATGTATAAATTATACTAATTTCATTATGGAAAACCTTGATCCAGTCCCTAATAGGCTATAGCATAAAATAAATGAAATAACATTTGGTTGAAGAACATCATATTTCTTCATCCATTTATTTATTTATTTATTTATTTTTAAAAGATTTTATTTATTTATTTTCAGAGAGAGGAGAAGGGAGGGAGAAAGAGCAATGTATGGTTGCCTCTCACATGGCCCTCATTGGGGACCTGTCCCGCAACCCAGGCATGTGCCCCGACTGGGAATCGAACCGGGACCCTCTGGTTCCCAGCCCGCGCTCAATCCACTGAGCTACACCAGCCGGGTTCATCCATTTATTTAAAAAATCAATAAATCCTTTAAATAGGCTCTCCTTCTTGGGCTGATGGGTTTAACTTAATGTAAAATGGCCAACTGTGGTGGTCAGTCTTATTTTCACCACCACCAACTGTGCTTCTGTGGACTTGTGGTGTAGTTCTAATCAGAAAAGCAAGAAACATGGTCACCTCTGATTCATTTGGAGTAAATCTCAGAAATTTCATCTCCAACCTCTTCCATCTGTTTTCATATCTTCACATGACATTTGTGCATGCTGTCACCTCCTCCACCCAAGATGGGTGTCACCTGGGCATGAGGTCCCATGCTGTGTGGATCAGTGTACAGAACTGGGAAGAGATCCTCCCAGGTTCATGGATGGTGGGATTAACCAAGCCTGGTGCCCACATGTCCAGAGTTTTTGTTCTCTATGTGGTCATTTTCGTCCTCATGTAGCAAGTTCAATTTGTCTCATGT
>PVJI01027445.1:0-17680 GCA_004026765.1 Micronycteris hirsuta
TGGATGGAACTGGAGAGCATTATGCTAAGTGAAGTAAGCCAGGCAGTGAGGGACAAATACCATATGATCTCACCTTTAACCGGATCATAACCAACAAAAGTAGAAAGCAAGCAAAACATAACCAGAGACATTGAAATTAAGAACAGTCTAACAATAGACAGGGGAGAGAGGGGAGGGGACAATGGGGAGAAGGGTTTACGTGAATCACTGTAGAGGACACATGGACAGGACTAAGGGGAAGGAGGGAGGATGGCCGGGATGTGGGGTTGGAGGGGAAGGGAGGAGGGGAGAGGAGAGGATGCAAATAACTGTAATTGAACAAAAAATAAAAAAAAAGTGTTAAAAAAAAAGAAAAAAGGAGAAACTAAAAAAAAAAAAAAAAATGGAACTGACTTTTGACCCAGAGATCCCACTTCTGAAAATATATCCTAAGAATCCTGGAACATCAATCCAGAAAAATATGTGCTCCCCTATGTTCATAGCAACATCACTTACAATATCTAAGTTCTGGAAACAGCCCAAATGTCCATTAGTAGATGAGTAGATTTTTTAAAAGATGTGGTACGTTTACATAATGGAGTGCTATGTGGCCATAAAAAAATGAAATCTTATCTTTAGAGGCAGCATGGATGGACCTGGAAATTATTATGCTAAGTGAAATAAGCCAGTCATAGAAAGACATATACCATTTGATATCACTTATATGTGCAATCTCATGAACAAAGTAAACTGATGAACGAAATAGAAATAGTGGCATGGGCACATGGAAAAGAATGACAGCTGTCAGAGGGCGGGAGAACTTGATGAAAGAAAGTGAAGGAATTGGCCAAATAACTATGTCCACAACCCATAGGAATAGACAACAGTGTGGTGTTAGCCAGAGGGACAAGGGGTGGCCACTGGGTGGAAATGGGAAACATGTGGGTGGGGAAATGAGGACATATCTAATAATATCAACAATAAAAAATAGATTGTCAAAAAAAAAAGAAAATCATGAACTAGAAGAAATAAAAACAAGAAGATTCCAATTTTATCATACCCATGATTGTATATCAAAAAAGTAGTAATAATAAAAGAACTCCCTTGTAGCTGAAAGGAGTAATTATCACACAAAGGATTGATTTTCTTTTAACTACTTCTATGCTCACCAAGACATGTGTGGCTCAGTTGGTTAGGCGTCGTCCTACAAAGCCAAAGGTTGCTGGTTTGATTCCAGGTCAGGGTATATGCTTGGGTTGTCGGATTGGTCCCCAGCTGGGGCACGTAGCAGAGGCGACTGATCGATGTTTCCCTCACACGTGGATGTTTCTGGTGTTTCCCATTCTTTCTCCCTCTCTTCCCCTCTAAATAAATAAACAAATGAATAAATAAATTTTCCAAAAGTTCAGCAGATAAATATTTATACTTTATGAATAAATAGAACTTTAGGTGTAAGCATTTACCTGTTAGGAAATTATCAGTTTCACCTGGCTTTCTAAGGGGTCTCAGTGACCTTTAGTCACCTAGAAGGAATTGAGCACCAAGATGCTTTTCCATTTCATGGGATAATGAGCAGTTAGTTAAATGAGCTATAAAGTGCATAGTAATTGTGCCAGAACAAATTTTATTCTTTAATGATTTTTGATATAGCAAAATTATTCATTATTTCTCCTCTTCTCTCACCCAATTTAAAACTGTGTTGGTTCAGGCAAGAAATTTAACACTGATGTGAATAAAGACAGATTGTTTTTTCTAATTGATTGTTTTGGAATTCATAAACATTACTTCACTGAACCCATCTAGAGCTCTAATGAGTACAATATCTCACAGCACAGTCACGGCCATTTAAATATGTGAATAGCTGGTAGAACTACGATGTCCAGTATGGAAACCACTAGCTAAATGGCTATTTTAATTTAAATTAAATATGAAATTCAATTCCACAGTCACACTAGATGTATTTCAAGTGCATTTCTAGGATCAGAATCTTCAAATTGCCTGCATTGCTACTCCCATCTAAAAACACATTCAAAACTTGGACCTTATGACTTCCTATGGGTTGAATTGTGTCCATGTTCCCCAAAAGATAAGTTAAAGTTCTAAATCTCATTACCTGTGAATGTGATCTTATTCAGAAATAGGGTCTTTGCAGATATGTTCAAGTCAATAGGAAGTCTTCCTGGATCGGAGCGGGCCCTAAATCCAATGTTGGGCATCCTTATATAAAGAACGGTATTCAAACATTAATTAAAAAATGAAAAAAAAAGAAGATATTTGGACACAAGTAGGCAGTGTACACAGAGGGAAGATGGCTCTGCGAAAACAAAGGCAGAGACCTGAGATGTGCTGCTCCAAGCCAAGTATCGTCAAGGATTTTTGGCAGCCATCAGAATCTAGAAGCAGCAAGCAAAGACCCCTCCATAGAGCACTGAAATTGTGCAAAGCCTGCCAACTCTTGGTTTTTGACTCTAAGCTTCCAGAACTGTGACAGAAGAAATGCCTGTTGTTGCAAGCTATGAGTTTTTGGTAATTTCTAATGATGGCCTTAGAAACTAATATATATTCTGATAGTTTATAGAAACTTATTCATTGAAAATCAAGTGCAAAAGACTAAAACCACAAGATTTGCCCAACGAAGGCTCACTATCTATGGAACATGCCTAACTAGTATTCGTTCACGACCAGTTCCGGCAGCCTGCCTGCGCTTAGAGTGATGGAAGCGCATGGAGTACAAGCTTGTTTCTGCTCTTCGTCATCACTAGTATGAAATGCTATAAAATCAGTGAATATTAAAAATCTAAATAAACTGATTGGACAAAATTTTGTATTCATATTCTTTCAATTTACATAACACTTTACAGATTTCGAGGCATATTGATATACATTTTCATTTGATCGTCACAAGAACCACATGAGGCTAGCTAGACATAACATAAAAAATGTAGACAGGATTCCTTAAGGACAGAAGTGCCATTTTATATTTATACTTATTTTAAATAAAAAAACATTACTATGCGCTAAGAAAATATTTTCTTTTGTTTGGAATGAACCTCCATTTCCCAAAAAGAAAGATTGACTTAAGCTCATTCCATAGTTGTAGACATGAATTTTGAATTTTCCATGACTTATTTATTTATTTATTTGTCTTTAATTTATTTTTCTTTAATTTATTTATTTTTCATTTTCCATACTGCATTTGGGAGTAAAGGCAGTAGTCTTTCATTAGTAATAGAATATCCATGAGCTCCCTTTACCATGAGCTCATGAACATCTCACGTAATTTACAAAATTTCTTTTAAATTTACTGGCCCAGCTGGTGTAGCTCAGTGGATTGAGCGTGGGCTGGGAACCAGAGGGTCCCGGTTCAATTCCCAGTTGGGGAACATGCCTGGGTTGCGGGCCAGGTCCCCAGTGAGGGCCATGTGAGAGGCAACCATACATTGCTCTTTCTCCCCTCCCTTCTCCTCTCTCTGAAAATAAATAAAAAAAAATCTTTAAAATTTCTTTTAAATTTACTGATTTAAAGTTAGGCCAAAAGGCCCACCAATTGGGATATATTAAGACAATATTCAAACACAATATCTTCAGCGCTCTTTTAAAAAGAACTCACCCACATAAAGCAGAGAGAGGAGGAACAAAATATTCACTTTGATTTCTTTTTATGAATTTCTAGAATAAGTACTACGAACTCTAGGGTTGGGATCTAAGTGCATTCAAAAATAAGCAAAATAAAATTCCCTGGAATGCTTCAGACAATCCCATGCAGTTGTGTTTAGGTAACAATAAGGATTTTTAAAAGTACAACAAACAATTTTTCCAAAGGGGTAAGAACTATTGTTCTGAGCATATCTGCCTCCCATCCCCACCCCCCGCCCAGTGTTCATCCAGATATGATCAAATCACCCATATCTTTGTTTATTTGCCTAAGAGAGCTTTCCTACCCTAACAGCTATCTTATAAAGGGACTAAGTGCATATTCTAGGCAATATAAGTTCACACAAAACTGAAGCAATGGGATCTTATTACAACCCTGGATGGCAAATGGTGGGCTTTGAGAACCAGAAATAGATGAGAAGCAGCTGGATTTCAGAGTTGTATGGATTCTATATGTCCATGCACCTTTAGGTGTGATATTATTTCAGCTAGATGTTAGTATCCTCCAGGAACTTTCAGGTGCTTTCGCTAATAAGTAGCTCCAGAACCATCATAAAATAATGCACCAAGAAAGAATGTGCTAAGATCCAAAACTAAGTGCCCAAATTCAAACAGTTTATTATACCCAGAATGACTTACAAATAAAACATAAGTTCAGTTTTATAAGGTGACATAAAAGATAGTCACTTAAGAGGCAAACTGGTCTAGAAAGCTTTATTGCCCCCATAATTTATTATGGAATTAATCCAGTGCGTGTTGGCGCCAGGTCAGTTCTCTGAAGGGATCCTGCATGTTATCCAAATCAGACTGAGAAGTACTAATGGAGAATCCTAAATGGAGTACTAAGCACACTTCAAAAAGCCAAGCATATGGAGTGTGTTATAGCTGCTGAATGGTTTCACTTGAGTCATAAGATTAGTTAGAAAAAAAAAAAATCAACCAGGGCTATCTTTCTACCTAATGCCTATGAATAATCTAGAAGAAAACACTATGTAAAATATAAAAGCAAGTTATTTTGTTTCAAATTAAAGACCCTTCATCAAGAGTTCTTTCTCTCTTACTCTCTTGGTTCCACATAAAATTACACAAAATATGTCTGGATAGAAGTGCCAGAGAAAACGTGCTAAGGTATTCATTCTTAGATATTTGGAAAGATATGAGTTATTTCTTAAGATATTACAGTTTTACTGATGATTTACTGATTGCAAAGCTAAGATTACATTGTATATATCATTAAACATGTAAGAGTTGCTTTTTTTGACAAATAAGTGATCAGGTTAGGGAACAGAAAAACTGAATTTGGATACTTTCTCTACCATTAACTGATAATTTGAACCATCACAGAAATCATTATCTTCAACTCTAAATTAGGAAAAATAATCGCCATAAGCCCTGAAGATTAAACGTTAATGAGAGGATTCAACGAGGTGATATCTGTGAAAAACTTTTAAATACCTAAATTGCATTAGTATGACACATTTTACTAATGGATTTATTTGATTATAAATGATTTATGCAACAAAGTTTAATACCATTTTAGCTTTCTGGGGAAAAATTAATTACTAGTTAACAATAGTATTTTTCTTACAATTTAATAATACCTGAAGTATGTCATAAATACATTAACAATATACAAAGCATTCATAAATTATTAATCATTATCCATTATTATTTATAATTAGGAATTATTGATTTAAATTACTAATACATGATAAATCAATATGCTAAAATATGTAATAAATACATTAAAATATGCACATATGTATGTAAGGACATTAATACATAAAATAAGTATCACTCCATTCCCTATATATAAATATATATATGTATACATACAAACACACACATATATTTATGAACATATATCTATGTAACATGTTTATTTTTAATTAATATACACAGGCAAAATTCAGAAGTCACATCTATATGATTAAAAATACATTTTATAAGACATGTAGGTATAATTTTTCCCACAAAATTTCTTCCTAAAAGTGAGTTTCAAATAAATGTATTTCTTCTATATGGAATTTCTCTTAAATTTTTTTTAATAACTTTCACACGTCATGAATGGGGCGGGGGTGACAATGTTAAGTCCTCACCCCCCAGGACATGAGGATGAGGTAAGCAGGGAGTGAGTCCCCTCCTCTCTCAGGCTCACACCCTTTGGGACGCCTTTGATAGCCACCCCCTCGCCATTCTTTTCTCTTCCTATTATTCCATTGACAAAAAGTTTTAGTAATTTAAACTTTGCTTAACAATAGTTTTTACTTATGTTAACTTACAAAATAGAGCTTAACTTTCAATCATATCATGATGTATTTTATGACTATACTTGAAAGCCCAGTAATTTATTTTTCTCTGGCTGCGATGTGCAACTGCAAGCCTGGAATTTGACCCATAATTTCAACTAAAGACCCCATTCACCTATTACTTTTTGAAATGTTTAACCAAACACTCTTGGCTAGTCAAAAAGGCAACCACGGGAGAGCCTCCTACTGGGCACCTTCAGGGCTGCGTGGCTCACTGACAGCCGGTGAGAAGGCTCTTGTTAAGCACGTCCGATTTGCCCTGGTTTATGTCTCCGCAGTTTTACTGGAAAAGCCGTCAGCAGGTCACTGGCTGGGCCTGCACAGCTGAGCACTAAAGATATGAAGTGTAAACAATGATTAAGTGCCTGCACGATTCTCAGGTTTCCAGAGTTCCAGCCTCACAGGTGTTCACCTTGCCGCTGGAACTAAGGTCTTGTTTTATCAGAAGTCAGTTATCTATTTTGGTTGTGGAATGTGTAAGGTATTGACTCAAGGGCACTAGTCTTGTTAATGAGTGCTACTGTAGAGAAAGCTGGTAAGTTGATCGAAACATTTTTTAGATTATCTTCTGGACCCAGGTAACCGTAAAAATATATGATGACATATTGTTTGAAATGAATGAACAACACTAATTTATCTAGAGCACACTGAACAGTATAAAGAATACACCAAGGCAGTGAAGGATATGAATCCTTTCTTTGATGATTTAGTTAACTGAGGATGTTTCACTTGGAATATACTTGTGATTTCTATTTTTAGACACTTTCAAGGGCTGTCTGTGGAAGAAGGATACAATTAATTCCAGAAGGCAAAGACGTGGCTAGAGAGTGAAGGTTATAGGACAGCAGGTTTCAATTCAAAATAAGAACAAACTTCCCAGCTATTGACCATACAAAAATTTAAGTTATAACTGACAAAGTATCAGTTACTGAGTGTTCAAGAGAGTTAAGTGACCATTTTCTATAGTGGTTGCAGTGACAAGTCCTACAATGAATGGAATTTTAGATTAAATGAAATTTCTGATTTTTTTCGAGGCTAAAATGTAATGATTCTAACATCAAACGAGTTGTTGGCATACACATGGAAGGTATTTTAGCCCACATTCTAGTGTCTTTGGTTAGATATACTGGAAAGGGTAGGCTTTGGACTTCAAAAACTAGGCGTTAAATCCTATACTGATCTATTTTCTGGTCATTTTGGCAAATCCCTTAAATGCATTATAACTTCCTCATATCTAAATAAGAATTATGTAATTCCACACTGTTATCGTAAGGGTTAAATTAATGGAAAAGTCCAATGACAGTGTCTTGGAGTATTAGAAATGTTTAATAAAAGCTAACTCACATTATTACTATTTTTGCATGTTTAGATGCTTGATATGATTTTCAGTGCATCAGGGCACATGAAATGTAACTCAGGCAGCTATTGTGTGTGCGTGCGTGTGTGTGTGTGTGTGTGTGTGTGTGTGTGTGTGTGTGTGTGTGTGTATAGAGTATTAACTGAATCTGCCTTTCTTCCTCTTGCCCCCACCGTTAATCCCAGTGCTGGTTATGCTGCACTGGGGCAATGTTGCAACAGTCTAACCTCCTAGACTGTTCACTTCTCTCCCCGCAACTTGTTTTGAATCTTTTCAACCAAATTGCATATTGGACTTCATAATGCAATTTTCTTTTTAGATCTTTGAGGCTGATTCATATTCTGAATACGAAAAAATTAGTCAATTTATATTAGATAATGATGTTACCTTGCAGATTAAACACAGACTCATGGATCCTTCTCATGTTCACCTTCAAAAAGAAATCTCTATCTGGCAGCTTCACTAGCTGGTTTTTTGCAAGCATAAGTATGCATGCTTGCTTTTCTTCCACAGTGGTCTTGTTTGCGGTCCTGAAGTTCCTGTCTATGCCATTCAGTTGTTCTGAGACTACCTTCTTTTATTTACCCAGGCAAATCCTCTCACTCCATTAAAACTTTGCTCAAAACACAGGTTTCCCGAAGAGACTTTCCAGATGAACACCAAACCCACAGACCACCCTGCTCATGAGCTGATGCATATCTTGTGTTATTGAATTTATGTCTGCTGCTTGAGTATCTGCATAGTTTTCCCCAGAAACTTTTAATGTATACTCTATATTTCCTATAATTCTGATTACTGGGGTGTGTGTGTGTGTAATAAACACTGAAAACATAGCTGATCCCAGGTCTTTTATAGATTTACTAACCTTTTATTTGTAAGAAGTACCACAACTTACAATTCACTAAAGGATTAAAAAATTTGAATCTATAAAAACAAAACAGTTATTAATAAATGAAGTTATAGGGAACCTTTGATAATGTTTACGATTGTAACAAAATATGAACTTATAAATTTATGTGCATATATCTATAAAGACAGTGATTGTTTGTATTATATAGAAAGAATGTCTATGCACATAAACATTAGCTTTTAGGTCTTTCTTAAGATAAAAGGCAAAAGTGATTTCACAAGTATTACAGAGGGCATTTGATGAGAAAATAATACACCTACCTAAAGAAAACAGATAAACAGCTTTCTCATTTAAACTGAATTTTGGTATAACTCAGCATTTTTGACAAGAAGTCTAGGGAAAATTAATTATTTAGACAATTTTTAAATCAAGAAATTTTGAGCCTGGCTGATGTGGCTCAGTGAACTGAGCACCAGCCTGCGAACGAAAGGATCAGTGGTTCGATTCCCAGTCGGGCAAATGCCTAGGTTGCAGACCAGGTCCGCAGTGTGGGGCACACGAGGGGCAACCACACATTTGTGTTTCTCTGCCCCGCTCTCTCCTTCCCGTCTCCTCTCTCTAAAAATAAATAAATAAACAAAATATTTTTCAAAAAATAAATTTTGAGATGAACATATAACATTGCCCATAGAATCACTGTAGTTAGTAAAAAGAACATACTTTGGTAGGCAGACTAATAGTGCCCACAAAGATGTCACACTCTAATCTTTTGTACCTGTGCATATGTTACTTTATATGACAAAAGGGACTTTGTAGATATAACTAAGTTAAGGACCTTGAGATGGGTTTATTAGCCTGCATTATAAAGATGACTGAATGTGGAGACAATGTTCTTAAAAAGAATTGGAGAAGTTTGTGATGAGAAAGCAGAGTGATGTAGCTTTAAAGATTGCCTGAAGACGGAGAAAGCAGTCACGAGGCAGTGAATGCAGGCAGACTCACAAGGTAGAAAAGGCAAAGAAACAGATTCTTCCACAGGGCCCTATTGACCCCTTAATTCCCAGTGAAACCCATTTCAAATTCCTGACCTCTCAAATAGTAAGACAAAAAAAAATGGTTGTCCTAAGTTACTACATTCACGGTAATATACGACAAAAGCAATAGGAAACTAGTACAAACACTAACTAATGATTCTGTCCAAATCTTTAGCTCCTGCACATAGGTGAAGTATAGAAATGAAGCAACCTACAGATATTTTTCCTGGGGTGATAATTACCGGTGAAGAAATTGGAGGAATTCAGAAGATGATGAAGCAAGCCATTTGTATTTCTCCCTGGCACATTGCAGCAAGGCCTGGCTTCACAGGCATGCGATCTGTGAAGTCGTACTTCGCCTCACAAAGTTGCTGAGAAAGGCCCCGTGCTTGTTTTCGTGCCCTGCTCTCACATCTTGAAGTCCTTAACAATTATTTAATAGGGTGTTATGCATTTTCATTTAGCATTGAGCCCTGGAAGTCACAGAGTCAATCCTGGCATAGCCTTCCTGTTTACAGTTACTGTAACACTCAATTCACTCAGGAAGACAAGCACGATAACATATCACAACAACAAATAAAAAGGGAGAAAAAGAAGAAGTAGTAGACGGAGAAAAAATTTAAAAAGCAAAGCTACGCAACATATGCAGAATTTTTTTGTGTATGTAATCTTCCCCTCTTCTCCCAAACTGTTACTTCAGTGTTTGTAAGCAATAATCATGATAGCTCGGTTATGATCACATTCTATCTAGTGGAGTTAATAAAGTAAAACATGTTTCCAACCTTCAGTTCAGTATATGTTTATTTGGCTATAGAATTTTGTGATACAATTAAAAAGCTACAAAAACCTAAAGAACAATTGGGTAACAACTCGAATTACACACTTAAGGCTATAAAATGCCATCCTAACAAAGTAATTAGAAAAATTTGAATTAATGAACAATCTATAAAAATGAATCAATCACAACTAAATAAAATCAGTAGGAAAATTTAAACCTGATGGTATCTGTATAAGATAACTACACATTACAAAACCACATACCATTATCATCAAATACTAACTTCACCCTGTTATTTAATTAAATAGTCTTGATTTTGAAATTCTGAGACTGATCCTTTCTGTTAACGATGAATGACTATTCCTCATTAGCCTTCCTTTGATGAAATCCATAATTCTAATGAAATAATAAAATGAACTAGGTATAAAATGTTCTAAATATGGTTTAAATATATATGCATGTATGTACATACATATGTACATGCATCTTATGTGTGCATCTATTAAGTTCCATTTGTTATATATTTAAGAAATGAATAATTCATAAGTATAAACATAAGTTAATGTAGAAAAATGTTTTTTAGACTACCTACTTGGAAGTTGCAAAAGTAATTGCTGTTTTATTTTAGAGATGAAATCCCAAAAGTACAATATTTGTAACCAGTTACACTGGCATTACTAATAAAGCCAGTTTTCGCCCTGGCTGATGTAGCTCAGTGGATTGAGCGCGGGCTGGGAACCAAAGGGTCCTGGTTCGATTCCCAGTCAGGGCACATGCCTAGGTTGCAGGCCAGGTCCCCAGTTAGGGCCATGTGAGAGGCAACCATACATTGCTGTTTTCTCTCCCCCTCTGTCTCCCTCCCCCCCTCTAAAAATAAAAATAAAATCTTAAAAAAAATTTTAAAAAAAGCCAGTTTTCAAATCAATTAAGAATTAAAGGAAAAGACTGTACTTGGTTTAACCTAATACAAAGTCCATAGTTCCAAATGTTGCCTCAAATCTTCTGTGAAAATATATGTTCTGCCATTCAGTGAGTTGTCTTTTTATTTTGTTAATGGTTTCCTTTGTCATGCAAAAATATTTTTGTCTGATGTAGTTTCATTTGTTATTTTTTTCTTGTGTTTCCCTTGTCCAAGGAGATATGTCAAAAAAAATATTTCTATGAAAAATGTTCAAGATTTTACTGCCTATGTTTTTTCTAAGGTTTTTATGGTTTTGAGTCTAACATTTAAGTCTTTTATCTATTTTCAGTTTGTTGTTGTGTATGGTATAATAAGGTAATCTAGTTTCATATTTTGCATGTATTTTTCTAATATTCCCAAATACCATTTATTAAATAGACTATCTTTATCCCATTGCATGACTTTGTCTCCTTTGTCAAATAATAATTGATTATAAAGGTATGAGTTTATTAGTGGGCTCTCTATTCTGTTCCATTGATCTATATGTCTGTGTTTATTACAGTACCATGTTGTCTTGATTACTATGGCCTTGTAGTATGTTTTGATATCAGATAGTGTGATTCCTCCAACTTTTTTCTTCATTCTCAAGATTGCTGTGATTATTCAGGGTCTTTTGTGGTTCCATATAAATTTTTGGAATATTTGTTCTAGTTCTGTGAAATACCATTGGAATCTTGATAAGAATTGCATTGAATCCATAGATTGCTTTGGGTAGTATGGGCATTTTAATTGTGTCAATTCTTCCTACCCATAAACACGGTATGCGCGTCCACATATTTGTATCTTCTTTGATATCGTTCTTCAGTGTCTTACAATTTTCCAAACACAGGTCTTTTATATCCTTAGTAAAATTTATTCTTAGGTATTTTTTTTCTCTTTGAAGCAATTGTGAATGTGATTGTTTCCTTAGTTTCCCTCTCTGATAGCTCATTACATCTAATAAGAGATTAATATTCCAAATTTATAAAGAACTTATAAAATTTGACACCCCAAAAAGTCCAGTTAAAAAATAGGCAAAGGATCTGAATAGACACTTCTCCAAAGAGGACTTATAGATGGCAAATAGACATGTGAAAAGAGATAAAAATTAAAACTGCAGTGAGATATCACCTCACACCTGACAGAATGGCTATCATCAATATATCAGTGAACAAGTATTGGTGAGGATGTAGCGAAGAGGGAACCTGTGTGCACTATTTGTGGGAATGCAGATTGTTGCAGCCAGTGTGGAAAGCAGCATGGTATTACCTCAAAAAGTTCAAAATGAAACTGCCTTTTGATCCAACTATTCCACTTCTGGGAATATATTCAAAGAACCTCAAAATACTAATTCGAAAGAATATACACACCTCCATCTTCATTGCAGCATTATTTATATAGCCAAGATTTGGAAGCAGCCAAAGGGTCCACTAGTAAATGAGTGGCTAAAAAAGCTGTGGGCTGGGGCCAGAGTGGCTCAGTTGGTTAGAGTGTCATCCCATAACCAAAACGTTGCAAGTTCAATTCCCAGTCAGGGTATGAACAAGAAGTAACCAACTGGTGCTTCTCTCTTGCATCAGCATTTCTCTCTCTCCCTTCCTCTCTCTCTAAAAGTAATGAAAAAATGTTATTAGGTGAGGATAAAAAATTTTAAAATGTTTTGGTATATTTACACAATGGAATACTACTTGGCCATGGGAAGGAAAGAAGGAATTCTTACACTTTGCAACAGTATGGATGGACCTGGAAAGCATTATGCTAAGTGAAAAAAAGCCAGTCAGAGAAAGAAAAGTACTATATGATTTCACCCATATGTGAAATCTAATAAACAAGAGCTAGCAAGTAAAATAGAGAAAGATTCATAGGCAGACGACAACCTAACAAGGGGGCTTGCGAGGAGGAGGGGGGGGGGCTGGGGAGGATGTGTGAAAATATTGAGCAACAAAGGAAAAAAAGAGAGAAAAGGCATGGATACAGACAACACTGTGGTGATTCCAGGGGGTTGGAGGCATGGGGTCAGGTGGAAGAAGGTATAGAGGGAATAAATGGTGATGGAAGGAAGCTTGACTTGGGGTGGTGAACACACCATACAGTGTACAGATGATGTGTTGTAGAATTGTGCACCTGCAACCTGCATAATGCTGTTAATCAGTGTCATCCCCACACATTAAATAAAAAGAAAATAAATAAATACATTACAAAAAAGAAAGGTGTGTGATGATGCTTGTTCCATACCATAAGGTATATAACAGTACTACTGTTCACACTGCTCTTGAAAAGTTGCTTTTCAAAGAAATAAAACACCTTATTTCTCAGGAAATAGAGAAGAAAATATAATATAACATTATACAATATAACATTACAATGCAACATTTTACAATTACAAAAATTGTAAAACCACTGAACTGAGAAAAAAAGTCTGTGATTGATAACCAGTTTTTTTCGTGTGGCTTGGGCAAGTCATTGTATACGTTTGACTTCTTCTTCTTTTTTTTTTTTTTTTTTTTTTCATCTACAAACAAAAAGTCTGGACCAAATTGTTTCTAGGTTTCTCCCCAACTCATTTCAATATTGCTTCTAAAGGAATTTCCCTAAGAGGAAGTTGTTGCTACTATGACTTGTCTAAGAAAAAATGATGAATCATGGAAGTGAGATGTTTGCTTTTTAAATTATATTATCTCTTGAACAACAATAGATGTTAACACTTCTCAAGTTCAAAAAGGATCCAAAGAGAGTGCTCTAAAATTTAAGATCATAGAGACACTGGTAGTATCTATAATTTAGACTGAAATTTGTACAAACCTAACTTATCTTATAAATATAATAATAAGTAAAATGTTGCTGTGCTGTTAAAAATAACTTTCAATTACCTTTGAGAATAGCTGTTTGTCATTTCAAACTTTCAAACTAATGCAGCCTTAGTCTAAAAATCATCATTGTGTTGTCAGAAATCTACTGTCAAATTGACTGTCATATCCTTTTTTTTAAGATTTTACTTTATTTATTTATTTTTAGAGAGAGGGGAAGGGAGGGAGACAGAGAGGGAGAGAAACAGCAATGTATGGTTGCTTCTCATGAGGCCCTCACTGGGGACCTGGCCTGCAACCCAGGCATGTGCCCCAACTGGGAATCGAACCAGGACCGTCTGGTTCCCAGCCCGCGCTCAATCCACTGAGCTACACCAGCCAGGGCGTCATTTTTTTTTTCCCTAACCACTGGCAGGAAGGACATTTCTAAATCAATTATATATAATCTCATCTTGAATAAAATGTCTATTTTTCTTACTAGTTAAAACAACTTACAAAAATGTTTATTTGACTTTGAGAAGTAGTCCACGATCTCCCACTAAATAAGGCCCATGCATTTTAACCTGTCATCCAAGACCCTCTACAAACCACAGCCAGCCTCTCTCTAGAGCTTTCTCCTCCTACCCCGTTTGACTAATCCCAAACTCCTAAACCATTTACTTTCCTGAACCTGTTTTGTGTTGTTCTGCTCACCTATCTTCCTGCCTTGATTGTCTTCCAAGTTTTCTTTGCATTTCAAAGTCTAACCTATTTCAAGGCTGATCTCGTTCTAGGTCATTAATAAAAACACCCAGATCCTATGTTCCTCTAAATACTCCATCTTCCCTTGCCACATCAATGTCAGAAATCATCTCACTGTACTATGTAATTCAAAAATAATCTCTTTTTTTATATCCTGAAAATTATTTAGCACATCTAAACATATACTAAGATCCCTTATGAGGTTTTTGAGATTCTTGAAGCCAGAAACTGTATTTTTTAGCTGTTTTTTCCCCTGTGTCATTAAGCATGTCTTAGTTCGAGAACATGCATGCATGAAAAATAATATATGATTGAGATAGAACTAGTAACAAGGAACAAAGGGTGTCCTGTGACTTTAATTATAATAATAGTATAGGCTAAAATAGACAGATTTCAACATTATGATTTAATTATAATTGCCTATGTCATCTTAACATATCTAATAAAATTGTTTTAGGGCTGTCCCGAGAAGATTTTATACCAATGTAAGAAATACCCAGTTAAAAAACTCCACTCTTTGAAGTCTTTGCAATACTAGAGGCCAAGTCATTACTCCTTAACCCCCCGTCCCTGGACTTATCCCAAGGCTGTAATAAAGTTTTATTAATTATATACAGATTTATATTTTCAAAGCACTTTAGAGCCATTAATTTGTTAATCCAAACAACATTCAGTAGAACAAGGAGAGTGTGATTCGATGCATTTGACAGATAGGAAAACGGCAGTAGTAAAAAGTGATCTTTCCCCAGCCAGGAGCAGGTGGGATTTCCTTGGAGCGCTAGAGCTGCCATTTTCCACTGTACAAACAACCAAACAATTGTTCTGCCCTTATTTGTTTTAATTTTAATTATTCTTAATTTCCATAGTCAAGCAGAGTTAGGAGTGAATCTTATGTTCATGATCTTTAGTTCAAATATATGACTAATTATAAAACGATGTTTTAAATTTTCAATTATAATTAGTTTTAGTTTTCAAGGTCTTGAGATACTGATCAGTAATCAAGCATTATAATTCCTTAAATATCATTGAAAAAGTAATTGTCAGTACCCAGATAAATGAAAACAAAGCCTACAGCTGCATTTTATGGTGTTTGTCATTTGTAGTGGGTTGAAGAACAATCTTTCTAAAAGACCTGACATTTTAAACTCTAATGTTACAAGAAAATACATATGTATATGATAAAAATATCACCTCTAAAATATAATATGCATTTATCTTCAGAGATATAAATTTTGCCCAAGATAACTTTTTCCTTCAAAGTTTTAGTTACACACCATTGCAAAATTGATTTAAATGTAGATTTTCTCCCTTTATGTTCAAGGTTGTGATTTGAGGCGATGTGATAATAAATTATTTAGTTATTTTCTCTCTACTTTTGGACCAAACAAATCTCTAAAGAAATTGTCAGTTCCTAGTCAGTATCTCAGGAATGCAGTGCTATTTCACCCCAGTGTGGATGAGGAGTTTTCACCTTTATTTATGGCTGGCATTTTTATGGTTTTGACTCCCACAACCGCTCTCTCGCTGTGCAGCCAGTTGTATTTCCTGGGAGGGTAAGATAATTTGCCATTGTTTGATATGTTTTTTGCTCATGCCAATGCAGAGAATTAGGCATATGCCTGCTGTTAGTGTCAATTTTAGTGATCCATAATGTAAAAGTCAGGACTTTGCATAAAAAGCATCTGTGTCCTTTGATACAAAACCTTCAAAGTGTTTGCATATGTCCGTATACTCAGGTGCCTGTTCGCGGGCACAGCACCAGTGGGCCAGAAGATAGAACAGTCTGTGTAGTTTTGACCGTAAGTGGTCACCTGCATGAAGAAGGGACTGAATGGACTGTTGAGTTCACATATTTTAGACCTTCTATTATTTTTTTCTTCAAATTTGTTTCATAAATATGACAAAATCACTAAGGATTTATAACAAATCAGCAATTAGAATATAGAGATTTGATCTAAATTGCCCAGAAAATTTATACCAATTATTTCTTTTTTTTTTTTTTAAGATTTTATTTATTTATTTTAGAGAGGGGAAGGGAGGGAAAGAAACATCAGTGTGTGGTTGCCTCTCGTGCACCCCCCTACTGGGGACCTGGCCTGCAACCCAGGCATGTGCCCTAGACTGGGAATTGAACCCGTGACCCTTTGGTGCTCAATCCACTGAGCCACACCGGCCAGGGTAATACCAGTTTTTTCTTTGAAATTTCATGCATCATCTCCTTATTAATATAACTTCAGTCATTTTCACATATTCACAAAAGACATTACCAACACTTTGAACACTATCACTGACCTGGGGTGTCTTAAAAAACAGCTTCCCCTGAAATAACTGATACATGCCCCTCTGAGGGGTGGGTATGTTCATCTTCCAAAGCAAGCAACACAGGTTCAACTTTTAAATGTCTTCAATCCACTCTCCTTTCAAGTATCTTAAGGGAAGTTAGAGTGCAAGGGTCAAAACTGCATCTGAGTTTCATTACAGGACACTGTACTAGGATACCTCTTGAGACCTTTTTCCTTCGAGTTACAGCATATGTTATTCTTAAAGGTGGAAAGGCTATTTTCTCCCTCCACATCACTGGAAATCCAGGCCCCTCGCCTCATTTAGCTACTTTGATGTTTTCTTTGGGGTTGGGGCTACTAGAGGAATTGATTTAAGAGAGACTTCTGTTCTAGCATCATGATTGCTTTAAATGACAAAATAATGACAAATGGCTGGCTCAAATGAAGTATTTTAAAAGAGACACAAAGTCATGCAAAATTTTCCAATCTTTAAACTGGTGATGCCATCCTTCATAATTCTGTGTTTAAAATGGAAAAAAAAAACAAAGTTAATGGACACATGCGCACATTTACTGTTTATAGAAACTATATGCACATGTACACATATATTTATGTGCATACACACATGTGGACATATATATAAAGCTTTAGAAGTAGAAAGCACATGAACTATGCAAGTCTCTTGAAACTGCATGCACTTCTTGGTGACTTTAGTGTTTCTTTAACAGCTGCTTTCATTGCATAGTAAAATCCATGAGGCACTAATCACTAAAGATTACCTCTAGGTAAAGTAAAAATAATCCTCTGACCTATGTTGTTAGCCTTTGCACTTGCTTGTACCATACGGTGATTATTTTTAATGCAAGGTGGAAATTAAACTGAGCATCTGGAGAGCATTCCTGCCCCATCCAGATCATCATCTCTTACTGCCTGAACACCAACGTGCATT